>JAYMSZ010003604.1:0-10374 GCA_036897665.1 Pelargonium citronellum | reverse complement strand
TTTTTGGAACTCCAGATTCCGGTCGCCGGATAATTCAAGCTTCAATTATCCGGCAGCCGGAATTTGGAAATTCCATAAAATTCTCAAACCAACTCATTCGAAATTTTCAACTCAATTCTCAAATTAAGCACCTGAATAACTTCATGAACACATTTTAATTCAAACTTCTTGCATGAACTCCAATCTGAACCAAATTGTTTGACAGATCTGACAAAAATTGTACATGAACAAATGAAAATTCATAATATTATAGATCTGAACAAGAAAAAATTCATAATATTATAACACTGAAGATTTGGAAGATATAGAAGATCTGATTGAAGCAACTTCGTCTCCTTTAACAGACGATTTCATCACCGTCAGTTTGGCTTGAAATATTGGTATGAGAATCTGAGTTTTTGTTACAGACTCTCACTACTATTTAATCGTCACCGCGACCACCATCGCCGAGTCCAACTAAATCTGCTAGATTTGTTTGAATTAAATTCAGCTGCTTAGTTTGAGAATTGAGTTGAAAATTTTGAATGAGTTGGTTTGAGAATTTTATGGAATTTCCAAATTCCGGCTGCCGGATAATTGAAGCTTGAATTTTTCGGCAACCGGAATCTGGAGTTCCAAATAAAATAAAATAAATAAACCAGCTCTATTGTTAATCAATTTGATACGGTTAGAGAGATGGTTCTAATTTGGTTTTAAATATGATTGGATTTTGAGTTGGTAATTGTTGTGTCTTGGGGATGGTAATAATTTTTTATTTGTAAATATTTTGATTTTGGAATGACTTTTGTAAGAACTTCATCGTCATCTTCATGTGTTCAATTATAATAATAGCAAAGAAGGGTGATTTGGGAATTATAAACTTATTAACTAGGCACATGTTGTGCATGTGATGAAAAGACACAATGTCTGTTAAATTTAACTGATGGGTTGGGTGTGGACAACTTTATAGGGGTCATCTGCTGAGCAAAATACTTTTGGGCATACATCTGCATTGAAGCCAAACTTTATAGGGTGCATCTGCAATTACCCCTATAATTTATTATAATCAACATTGAACTTCTTTGAGAACATATATAATGATTAATGTCAATAAGTTCTTTGGTCATTTCAACAATTGATACCTCCTTATATTTGTTTTTATCCGAACATATAATTACACGAAACTCAATTTTTTGGAACAACTCGCGACAGTTTCAACCATCTCCCTGCAAATTCATACAATTTTCTAGTAGGGTTGCCAAACATAACATAGCCTAAGAGAATGGGTCAGGTCAAAATCATATTTGTTTGTTTTATAGAACAAAATGGTTCCTTTTGTTTTGGGGTAGACAATGGAAGGAAATGAGGAAGGCAGTTCCAATTCTTGGGATTGATTGAACAAAGTAGAATCAATTCAGTATAATATAATCATAGCATCTTGGGCATTTTCTTTCCATGGCTATCTATCAATCAAAAGGAGCAAATTAGAAGGATAGGGTGAGAACCTGAGAGCAATGACTCTAAACTACACCTAGTCACAACAAGTTAATACTGTAATTACACTTAACCAACCAAACTACCTAACAAAATACCAGAACTTACATCCCGGTTCCACCCGTGATATTCGGACACTTGGCTTTCTCCCATTGCTTGACGAGTTCGGCATATCCCTCAGCTGATCCAATGGCAAACTCTGTGAGTGAGCTCATAGCAACTGACATTCCAGCACAAAGTACTCTTATGCCAACTTCAGCCATTTTCTCTGTGCTCATCACAACTTCCTCTTCTACATGACCAACTTCCATCAGTTCCATATTGTCTCCATCGCATTCGTATCTTTTCGATCCAATGGGGGCTCGGGGATAATCTTCTTTAAGCTGTTGCCCGTAAAGAGACCCCATCCCAGCTGCAAAAAAGTCTAGTCCATCAAGCACTTTCATCTCTTGAATGGCATCTAGAGTTCTTGCCCATTGGATGCAAGTTCCAAATATTGGAAGAGTACCACTTGACCGGCGGGGAGAGAGTGGTAGTTTTGATATGTCAGGATCGGACCTCACACAACGGAGGAGCCAGCCGGCCAGTGCATGAGCGTAGGATCGCTGAGAAGTGATCCATGATTTGAAACAGGCTCTCCAATTTCTTAGCTCTGTTTCAAGATTGGCAGCGGAGCGAGCTAGCTTTTCTGGGTCAGTAAATGTCATGGAGGAGTGCTTCTTAGCATTCACTTTTGATGGCGTGCCAGCGAGTAAAAGCTTTGCTTCATCTAAGGTTCGCTTTTGTGTCTGATGACATTCCGCCATTACTTTCCACATCCTGGCTAGCCTGTAGTTCAACCGAAACATTGGATTGTACACAGATTTTAATCTCACTATGCTGCAAATAGTCGGAGCAATTAAGACATTGAAAACCTAATGAACTTATTTAGGACAACCAAAGGTTGATGTCTCTCCTTGTTCACCATTTCCCTAATTATGTATTGATAAAATGGGCATATCTCGGTGAGGATTAAGGTAGTGACTTCAAGGGTTAAAAGAAATGTGCATGACGAAGAAAGAAGCACATGCGCTATATAGAATAATTCAAATTTTCTGAAACAATTTGGCAATACTGGTGAAAGGAGATTTTTGTAACTAGTGAAAATGCAACTAGTTAATAGATCTACATAATTATGCTGTTTAACTTTGTAGATTGGTCATAAGTGCATCCTTGATTCATATTAGAGGAACATCTAAGATACTTCTATGTTGTGATGATGTGTTCTAGAGCAGCCGGGGATGGTTTCCTATAGTACGAAAAAATAATTAAGCAAGAGTGAACATACCCTTGTACTAATTCAAGAAGTTGAGGCTGCAACTCTTCATCCCTTAATGTTTCAATCCTGCTTGAAACAGCTTCAACTGAATGTATTGAAACCTTGATCTGGGTATGTAGATCTCTAATGGATGCCCTTGTTTTGTCAACCGCGAATGGGTCTTCACCTTTCACATCTTGGTTTCTGAGTTGCTTGCATTTCTTTTCATACGCAATTCGAACTTTTTCTCCAGCCTGTTTAAGTAACATCCATCCATTAGTTTGTCATCATTACCGGAAGTAATAATTATCTTTATGAGCAACTGTCATTTCAGCAAGCTTCTAGATAACTTCATACTCAGATAACTTTTACTAAATTGACTATTTAAGATCCGATGGATTGTTTTTGTGATCATTAAAGTTTAGAAGTATACCTTGACTTGTTCATAGAGTTTCTTCTCCCAGGCATATAACCTGTCCAATGTTGATTGGTGACTACCAGAAAACATGCAGGATTCATCTGACAAGTCACTACTGCTTTCGTAACCTTCATCTTTAGAACTTGAAGACTTAATTAAGAATCTTGATGAAGATGAGCGAGATGAGGATGAGCGGAACAAAGCAGCTGGGTTCAACATTTTCATGGCTGCAAATATCAAAATATTTAAAGTCAATACTTGTAAATTCAAACTTCTATTATTGAAACCAAAACTGAAGATAGAACTCAATGATGAAAGTCAGTACTTTCTTCATACATTTTGGAATTTAGTGGCTGCACTGTGTATACATAAGCACTTCTAAAGAAGAAATACTTGCCCTAATCCAGTATCTGTCTCCCCAACAAATAAACATGTGATCTTGTATTCTGATAATATATCGAAAGCTAATCCATAAATTATGACAAGCATTATAACAAAGTATGGGGAAAGTAAAAAATTGCCATGTATAGTTTCCGGACCTGAGGTTTCATTTGAAGCCAATGAGTACTGAGCTCTGCTAGCCTCTAACAAAGTTGAGATTTCATTGGCTGAATTGCAAACAATCGTGAACTGAGCTTCAAGATCTTTGATGACTTCTGCCATGCTTGTTGGCCTTCGGTTGACATAAACGGTAAACCCTGGTGTCTCTTCCTTAGATTTTTCATCACAGACCACTGTTTCTTGATTTCTCACTTCAACTTGTCTCCCATTTTGGCTTTGTGATACCCCTATACTTGCACTAACATGGGATTGAAATCCTTTCACTTCATGCTCAGTTTCAGTTTCACAATCTGATTCTTCCTCGTCCTCCTCATCATCATCATCCTCGTCATCAACATCTTCAACAGTAACTTCTTCCCTGCTGCAATTTGAATCAATTTTAGCCTTCCCCTCCTTTGCATTTACCTTCACATAAGGTTCATCTTCTTGTTCAGTTTCATCTTCTTCCAAGTCAGGAATCCCTTCTTCTTCTCGAACTTGCCTTAGTCCTCTAATGTCATCATCCATAACCATTTGATCGAGACTATTCTGGTTGGGGTACCCATAGTAGTCTAAGGACGAGAAGGGGTTCCAAAAGAAATCCCATTGCGAAGATTGAGGCGATGGAGGAGGGATATTGGGTCTATTGTTGGGGGAGTAGGAGAAGAATGATGAAGAATTCATTGGTGAGGATTGCATTGCAAAAAACCCATCAATCCCGTAATGATGAACCGGTGAGTAAGCCTGAATGTGGGCTGTTTCTGGTGATTGGGGCCTCTCCTCCACTGAAACAGCCGGGTTCCCACCTGATCTAAGGTAATTCACTCTAAAAGTTGGTTTGACTTGTGATTGGATTGGAGCTGAGGAGAAGGATTTGGATGAGATTGTGATGAAACCAGGACTCGTTTTTTTCATTGGCGTGAAGGGCGGGGTTATGAAAGAGTCTAGCAAGAACTCTCGAGGATCATCATCTTCTATATAATCACGAAGTGCAGCAGAAACTCTTTTCATGGACTGGATATAGGCTAAATGTGTAGAGGCAAATCTGGCTCTTTGCTCCACTGCCTGCTTAATGAATCTCTTTCGGTCTTTACAAAGCTGCACTGCCTCTTCATCGTCTAACTTTGACGTAGAACATCCCATCTCTTTCCCTTTCTTTCTAGCACTCTATGAGTTCTTCAAACTTGAATCGTAGCAGAAATGATCAAGAAATCGTAGCAGAATGTCTCGCCAGATTCATAAGGACTTGCTCGAGCAATATCAACTAAACACACACAACATGGTCATCATTCCAAAGTGCTAAACTGAACAGAAACATAACCTTTTTGTTGAGCTATATATAAATTACAAGGATTCAAGGAACATTTGAGACAATATAAACTAAGAGGACACAATAAAGAAATGGGTATTGTTGAGAGCTTTCTCTTCAATTTCTCAAAGAACTATTTCATTAAAACACACAACAGGAAGATCATTCTAAAGTGCTAAATTTAACAGGACCATAACTTTTTTTGTTGAGTTACATATATAAATTACAAGGATTCAAGGAACATTTTGAGACAATTAAAACTAAGAGGACAGAACAAAGAAATGTGTATTCTAATTCTTGAGAGCAAGTAGGTCAGCTACATCAAACCCTAAAACAGCCAGGTAAGAGAATAACTAAAAGAAGGTTAAAGGTTGATATAAGATTGGTGATATTGAATTTCATTTCAGTTAAAAAAATAATTATTAGTTTGAAGTAGTTGAATTTTAGTATAAACTAAAGAAGATGAAGATCAAAAGCAGAGATAAAACAAACGAATTAAGTATCTGCAGAGGTCACATGGTGTGTGATGGAGCTATCAACTGCCTCAACTTGGAAAAAGATAGGAAATTTTAAGACCCATTACAAAAACAAGCTTTTGTAAAATTGAACAAAAGAAACATCTGCAACATACGAAGATCACAACAAGACAAAACAACACCAAAACACAAAACCCATTTTTCAAAACGTGATCTTTATGACAGAAACTCCTGAACTAAAGGCCTTGAAGCAAAAACCCAATGAACCCTCCTAAACCTCTAGAGGAACAGTGAAGCTTCGATACCCAGAACATGATTTTGTTGTCAGAGACAAAAAATAGTCGGAAACAGTGATAAAGCTACAGAAAACAAATGCATTTTTGTTTTGTTTTTTAAACATCAGGAAAACAAAAAATCAATTCAAAAAATGGGTATTCAAGATAATGCAGAGGTGAAGAGGAGGAGGAAGATGAAGATACCTGGAATGAATACAGAGGTTGATCAATGATCACACAGAAACAGAGGCAAAAGCAGAGAGAGAGAGACGTTGAGACAAAAGCAACGGTCAAAAAAACAGGTGTGGAGCTAAATAAAACATAAACAAACAAAAAATAAAGTTTCTGGTTGGAGAACTAACAAATTAACAAAAGAAGAATCGGCTCAGGCTCAGGCAAGGAGGGGAATAAGACAGCTCAATTTTATTGCCCTCCATGTTCACATTTATTTTCGTTATATGCCACTTTCGGTGTATTCTTTCTCTTGAATGACCTGTTTTGCCCTTAATCAACTTTTCCTAATTCCCCATTATTTATTCATAATTACATTTGCTCCCTGTCCATAAATATCCATCAAAGTAATCACCATGGATTAGTGGTTGTTTGGTAGCTATTCTAGTTTTTGTCAATTTCAGCCTTATTTTTTGTTTTTGGATCCATTTCGTTTGTCTTTTAACTGAAATTCCGGACACTTTTTCTATAAATATTTTGTCACTTATTGAAATATAAATTGGAGTATTATTTTAGCACAATTTAATTCACTTAAACGGCAAAAACTAGTTATTTATTATAGAAAGAGTTACACAAAGTCATATTGAATCATGAGAAACAAATGATGAGTCTATTTATAAATGGTGGTTGCATACTTTCAAGCTCTAATTTGACCAAATGTGGTCCATTGTTGGCTCATGCAAATCTCGTAAGATCTGCCCTTTAATTTCTTAGAGTATTAATTTATTGTGTGATAACAACAAGTTCAATGTTGTTAAACTATAATTATTTTACAATTAATTAAATTTAACGGGTTATTTTAAGTTTATGAGTTATAAAGAGAAGACAAAAGGAGCGGTGGAGATGGAAAATAGGAGGAAGGTGGTGGCAGAGGGAAGATAGTTCAACGACAAGAGGACACAATATTGACAATAGTATTGAATTTGTGAGGTTAGAGCTCTCTTTTTCTAAAATTATGAATTTGGAAGACAAAATACTGAGTTTGGGAAGAGCAAACCATTTTTTTTTCTTCTTCAATTTTTTAGATTATGTTCCAAAATCTAAAATGTTCAATTTTTGTTGTTTTTATGCCACGCAAAGTACGTACTATAACCCTGAAATCACAGTCTTATTTATATCTTTAATATTATATTTCAACACGCCTCGTGAAAGTACGTTATGACTTTACAGTTGTACCGATATTTTCAATATTATATATATTTCAACACGATCCCTCATAAATGATGAGAGGTAAATAACTCATCTCATTCCCGTTTTAAATTTGTTGGTGGATTGAATAGAGATAGATTGAAACCCAACGGATAAGCCGATGAGAGATAGTAGGAAGCACATTATAGATAGAAGAATATAAGAATATATGAAGCTCAAAGAAAGAAGATATGAAGTCCATAAGTGATAAAGAAGCCCAAAGAAATGACACAAGAAACTCGTATAGAGATAATAAATAAATTTGAGAAATTATACACTTTGGGAGGTGTTAGGATTTGAACTTGTGACTTAACTTTCAATCAAGTTTTGATATCATGTTAAATGAGAAACTCAACTAAAAAATCAAATTGATAGTTGAAATTCTTATTTATATTTTTAATATGAGTTAAATGGTTTTGCCTCATCTATACCCCTCACTCTTTCTAAGTTTAACCCATAATTAGAGTTTTACATGCATTTAACTTTTGTATTGAACTATTGTTTCAAAAAGAAAAAAAAAAACCTTTGCATTGAACTATTTTTTTTTTCTTCTTTGTTATCATTGGACTCGAAGTACTAATACAATTTGCTTTATCATGTGCTAAAAAAATACTCTTACTTTTTTTTTCACTGTATTTGTTTTTACGAAATGTATACTTCTTTCATCAATATATGAAGTGTCTCATTCATGTGCAATATTTTGTTTATTCTAAATATAAAATATTATTATGAATTGTATATGATCAATGTTAATGAACACAACTGTGTATAATCAACGCACTGAGACAAACTTGTTTAACTTATAATCTATGTTATTCTTTTTATGTTTATAGACAAAAAATGTCCACTTTTGAAAATAGAAAGATCAATAGTTATACAAGTATATATAAGTGTATAACCATGTTACTATCTATCATAAATATTCGTTTGTGACCAATTGATCTTGATTATTGCACATGGTAACACTGTTTTAGATTAAACGTTGTTTGTTAGTTTAATAATCTCTAACTTTACTATAGGTAGTACGTAAACTGGATGGGAATCCATATGTTTTAACCTTTGCATTAACTTCTCCATTTGGCTAACTTCAAAATAAATTGCATGTGTAATTTGTTTCATCGGTACTCATTTAGCGCAAATTTTATTCTCGATTTGATCTAATTCTCTTGCTCTGATGCCAAAATGAAAAATTCTTTAACGTCTTATACAAAAAGGTGGAGAATTAATTCTCGAACTTAAAAGCTCAATAAAAATCCACATCTTAAACCGTTTGATCCAACATGCCTTATTATGAATTTATCTTTTTTTTTATTGCTACAATCATGTTTTCCTTGTTGTGTTGTGTTACAATTTTTGACCGTTAAAATATACTGTGTTTGTTTGTATTCCAGTTAGTTTAGTGTAGAATCAGTGCATGCAGACCAAGTGAGTTGAGTGAGTTTAAATAAGTAGTAGTAGCATTGGTGTAGGGTTACTTTGGTAAATTGAGTGAAGGGTGTGAGGTCAAAAAGGGGAATGACAATATGGAAAGGAATTTGAGAAAGCAAAAGAAAGTGGGCAACTAAAGGCTAAAGCCTAAAGCAAAGCAAAAGAGGTGTGGTGCGGTTTCATGGGTCCGACCGTCTTAAAGCCATCCCTTTCCCCCAATTACCCTTGCTTTTCTACTCTATTTACTCATAATGCCACCAATAGGCAATTGGGCCACTTCTTCAGCCCATCTACACTTTGTTAGATACTTTCAATTTATGGCCTGTCTTCGTTTCAATTTGGGCTTTATTACTCTTGCCTCAAGTTCAACCCTTCCAACAGGTTTTATTAAATTTCAAAAAGGAGAATTTGGTCATTTTTATTTGAATTCATAGAAAAGTAGGACATATTATATTTGGGATTAAAAAAATATTTTTTTTTCCTCAAATGAGTTAAATAATTCTAAATTTTAAGGAATTGAAATTTGCGCTAAATGACTATTCTTGCAATTTTTAGTCTAAATGACTATTCTTGCAATTTTTGCGCTAAATTTGAGTTAAATAATTCTAAATTTTAAGCACTATATAATTCTAAAACGAGAGTTTAACTGTTTTAATTAAGTTAAAAACTCAATTAAACGAACGCTATCTGCAATTTTTAGTCTTTCTCTCAAGCCTATAAATTCTCTCCCAAAATATGAAACTAAAAAAACTTTGTGAATATGAAACTTACAAAATTAATACTCACACATAATCAAACCAAACCTATGAAAGATGAAGTCGTGAATTGAACTACATATATACAAACAAAACAATATTCTCATCAATCCACTCACAAACAAGAACATGCCCCAAATTATCAATTATCTCATCCAATAAATAATGTTTTCTCGGTTGAAGTCACTAAACGATTCTCAAACGAAACTCGTCTCTATGGAATTCCGATTGTGATTCACGTATCTCCCTATGTCATGTACTGAAGAAAAAAAATGACTACATGATCTCCTACTCCAAAGTGCTAGCTTCATATGTTAGAAATTAATAATTAATTCCTAAAGTTGATGAGACTCTATAACTAGTTTAGGGCTACAATTTACTCTACATTTTGTGACTTAGTGTTTATAATAAAATTCTATTTAAAAGGAGAGAAGACTTGAACGAAACAGAATCAAAATAAGAGTCCAAAATTTATTTTAAAACTCAATATTTTGTTGGTATTTTATGTAAGTGAAGACTGTTCATTGAGATGTATGCTAATTACTAGCTGTTTTGGTGCTGGCTGAGAGATATGCACAAAATGGAACATGGTTGAAGGTGTTCATTCACATTAGAGAGGCAGGCATTGGCGGAGGGAGGGTATGCCTTCATAGGTCATGGCCTATGCCAACGTTACATAGTGCTTTAATTAGGCTACATAACAAAAAAGAAACCGGCACAAGGGATGTTGAGTTTTTACTATTTTGTGCCTATGTCTGAGTTTTGATTATCGTATTTATCATGACTATTCTTGTTTCTAAATAAGCCTAGCTATGCCTGAGTTTGATTCCCGTAACCATCATTACTATTCTTGTTTTTAAATGAGCCTATTCCTGAGTTTGATTTCTACAATCATCATGACTATTTTTGTTTTTAGGGGAAATTACCGTTTACTACCCTGTAGTTGACACCTTTCACAGTTTACTACCCTCACGAATTTTTTGT
>JAYMSZ010003603.1:0-10376 GCA_036897665.1 Pelargonium citronellum | reverse complement strand
ACTATATGTCCTTTTTTCGGTTGAGTGTTCTGTGATGCATCACTGCTGCTTTTTGGTTTAGGTTCTATTATACTAATGACTCGTGCGCTTTTCTTAGTTTTGACATGTGTTGAATATGTATATGCAACTCACTCGTCTCATTTATCTGTCTGTTGGCACGTTTCTTATGCTTTTCATATTTTGTTACAGGATTGGAAGATAAGTCCTTTGTCAAGGCTTACAGTAATGATGTCAGTAATTTATGTATGACACCACGTCCTGGGGCCCAGAATCATATTGAGAGATTTCCTTTTAATCTAGAGAAGTTGGATATAAGCTCAATCGCTAATATAGGTTCTTCACTTACTGAATTGCTACAGTTGGATGATCCAAGTCCTGTGGACTCTAGTTTTATGAGGTCTACAGCAATGAGTAAGTTGCTTCTATGGAAAAGTGACATTTCAAAAGTATTAGAGGTCACTGAGACTGAAATTGATATGCTTGAAAATGAGCTGAAGTCACTGAAATCTGAGTCTGGTGGGAATGGTGCTCATCCAGCAGCCTCTAGCTCGTTGCCTGTGGATAGCAATGCCAAAGCTTTCCCAGAGCAAGGGATTTTAATTCCTCGACCTGCTCCCTTGCAAATCATTTGTTGTGGGGATACAGTTATGGAGGAGACAGCATGCTGCAATGGTTCCCTGGAAGAAGTTCATGCAAATGTTAAAGGCGATGAGATTGACAGTCCTGGAACTGCTACATCTAAGTTTGTTGAGCCACTTGCATTGATGAAAGCAGTTTCTCCATCTGGTGTGGGTGCAAATGGTGAATGTGCTAGAAACTTGACTGAAGCTCGAACTGCAACCCTTAGAGTAAATTGCTGGGTTTCTGGTTCTGTTGAGTATACTGATGGACCTTCTTGCAAAGATGGCAATTCCTTTAAGTTAATTAAAGATGGGGCTGTTTCTGTAGATCCAAGTTTGCATGCTGATGGAGGAAATGTGTTACATAAGCTCATATTGGCTTCAAATAAAGAGTCTGCAGTTCAAGCATCTGAAGTATTTAATAAGTTATTGCCAAGCAAACAATGTAAGTTTGATATGTCAAAAGTTAGCGGTGCCTCGATTTGCCTGAATGAATCTTTGATTAGAGAAAAATTTGCAACGAGGAAGCACTTTTTAAGGTTTAAGGAGAGAGCTATTACCCTCAAGTTTAAAGCCCTTCGTCATTTGTGGAAGGAAGACCTGCATGTACTTTCTATAAGGAAATACCGTGCAAAAGCTCAGAGAAAATTTGAATCAAGCTTGCGTATAGCTCATGGTGGGTGCCATAAGCATAGGTCCTTTATCCGCTCCCGCCCTTTGTCTCCCGGTAAGCAGATCTCTGCATTTGTTTTTGGCAAGGCATGAATAATAATTTGCACTTGCTATTTAGGAAGAATGCAATGAGTTTGTTCTTCTTTTATGTCATTTGTTTGTGAATAGCTTTCTGGTGGTTTCTTTGGATCTCGAGGTTTTAAATTATGTTTAATGGTTGCTGGAGAAAGCAATTTCTGTTGATTTGTTTTAGGATTCTGCTAGATTTGAAATTGCATGTCTGTTTCCAGTAATCTCAATTACTATTATTATTTCTTCTTTTTTTGTGTCCTTGTTATTTTGTTAACACCTATAGTTGGAACCTATGACTTCAACACGATTCTAATGTTAATTTAAAAAATATACAATATAATATGTTCCCAACACATTAATTTCCTAACAAAAATATTATTTTATATAAATAAAATTATATGTAGTTTTGTAGTTTTTTGAAGCCATTTTGGCAATAAATTTATATAACATATATTCAGTCCTAGCAAACATGAAAATGAAAGAAACCAAACAATATATTCAACAGCTGCTGAAGCAGTGATGTAGGCCAAGTATTAGGCTTTATGTAATTGTACATGAGTCCAGGCATTTCTTGGTTTAGACAAGCCACATATGTTGTGCTATATAACAACAGTGTAAAATGTAGATGTGGGATGAAAGGGCTGAGGTGTGTAGAAAATATCTTCACTCTACAGTCTCTTTATCTCTCTCTATTCTATGTTCCGATACATTTTTCTAATTCTCTTCTCCCTTATTGAGTGTTTGAGCTCAGTTCATTCTCTTTCTCTATTTACTGAGTTGCATATGGGGCTGCAACAAGCAGTAGAAGAAAGCAGCAGCAGCAGAAGAAGAAATGAATAGAAGCAGCAAAAACTTACCTGAGCCACGCGAGAAGTTGGTGGCTGCGATTTCGAAATGGTGAAGACCAAGTAGCCTCTTTAGGTTTTGTTTTGATTTTGCTTTTTTGAACTACAAAATAATATTTTTATTTCAAACTATTAAAAAATCATTTTTTATTCAAAAATGGAACTCCGGTTGCTATTCACATGTCAATGACGTGTTGGTTGCGTGTCACATTTATTTATTTTATTTTATTTAAAATTATCTGCTTATGTATCGGCAGCGTGTCGTAGCGAATTATGTCCAATTCCGATTCTTGTGTAGTGTTTCTTAGGTGGGAAATAGCAACTCTTAAAGATGCTTCCCATTTAAGTGCATATTGTTTTATTATGGAAACTGCCTGCTTCTAGCCTAGTTGCTTGTTGCCTACATTTCTGTAAAGCTTCTGAAAATGGTTTTTTGAGTGCTCAATAATGAACGACAGTGTATGTGTTACATTCTATTTGTTATTGTCAGTGAAGGCCACATGCATCTTATACCTCTGTGGTTTGGAGATTTTTTATGCTGCATGAATTGTGTTAACCATTACCTATGGCGGTGCAAGTCTTGAGTAATATAGTGATGAATATATTAATTCGCTATTATTTTGAAGCTTTGACACTGTTTTTGGATTGTGCCATTAGCACACTTCTCTTCGGACATTGTTTGATAACAGGAATTCATTGAGATTAAATCAATTCCATATGTGTAACTTGCATTTTTTTACTACAACATGTTTTATGTTGTAATCGAAGGAGTTCAATATTCTCATGTTTTATGTTTGTTAGTTTATTTGTGTTTTGAGATCCCTTGTAATTTTGTTTATAAAGAAACTAGTGGCCATGAATGTGATATTGCTTTTTGATAGTGATACTTATTTTTGCGTTGTTTCCTTTAAATGTATGACAGCAGGGAACTTGAGCATGGCTCCTACATCCGAGATAATTAATTTTACAAGCAAAATGCGTTTAGACTCCCAAGTCAAGCTTTACAGGAATGTGTTGAAAATGCCAGCGTTAATATTGGACAAAAAAGAGAGGGAGGTTTCAAGGTTCATTACTAGTAATGGGTTGGTTGAAGATCCATGTGCTATTGAGAAAGAAAGGTTTATGATCAACCCCTGGACATCTGTGGAGAAAGAAATTTTTCTGGACAAGCTAGCTATATTTGGTAAGGATTTCAAAAAAATTGCTTCATTTCTTGAGCATAAGACTACTGCAGACTGTGTGGAGTTTTATTACAAAAACCACAAATCTGATTGTTTTAAGAAAACAAAAAAGAAGATGGATGTCCGGAAGCAAGGGAAACTCTCTAGTACTTACTTGATGACATCAGGGAAAAAGTGGAATCGAGAGATGAACGTTGCTTCCCTCGATATGTTGGGTTCTGTTTCATTAATGGCAGCTCATGCTGACAGCAATATGGTAGATCGACATGCTCGAAGGTTTCATTTAGGTGATGGCAGTGACTCAAAAATATCGCGGAGTGGTGATGTTATCCTGGAAAGATCAAGCAGTCTTGATTTGTGCAATGAAAGGGAAACAGCTGCTGCTGATGTTTTAGCTGGTATATGTGGTTCTGTATCGTCGGAGGCAATGGGTTCATGCATCACGAGTTCTATTGACCCTGCGGAGGGTTGCCGTGATTCAAAGTACCAGAAAGTGGATTCCACTGTAAAACGGCCATTTACACCTGATGTTACTCAGAATGTGGATGATGAAACTTGGTCCAATGAGAGTTGTGGGGAAATGGATCCTGTTGATTGGACAGATGAAGAGAAGTCCATTTTTGTACAAGCTGTGTCATCCTACGGTAAGGATTTTCTAAAGATTTCTCGATGTGTGAGAACCAAGTCCAAGGATCAGTGCAAGGTCTTCTTTAGTAAGGCTAGAAAGTGTCTAGGATTAGATTTGATACATCCTAGTCATGGAGATGAGGGAACACCGGTGAGTGATGATGCCAATGGAGGTGGAAGTGATCCTGAATATGCTTGTCTCGTGGAGAGTGGCTCAGTTGTCTGCAGTGATAAGTCAAGCTTTAAAATGGATGAGGAATTTCCTTCATCTATTGCTATTGCAAGCCATGATGAACCTAGTCATGCTGATACTGTGAACAAGATCGAGCAGAACTGCTCCGAGGCTTTTGTGACTTCAGTCCCTCAAAAATGTGAAATAGATGACAGACCTGTGTCCAACAGTGATGGTGATAAGAGTGTTATTGATGCCTGTCAGCTGACACAAATTCCCACAAGTGCAGTTTCACTCTTCAAAGCAGAAGGTGGAAGTAAGCAGGTAGCTCAACAGGGATTGTGTGTCACTCAGTCAGTAATTGCCCCCTGTAGTTCCAATGCGGTGCTTCATGAAGCTATAGGCATGTCCAAGGCTTCTATTGAGCTAGAGTGTCAAGAACGGTTATTTTCTGGAAGCAGTCTGGATAGTAGTCGAGATGAAAATTGCAATGCAGGTTCAAGTGACCGGGATAGTGTTTTACAGTGTTCAACAAGAGAATCAAATGCGATCCTTAACACATCCCACCTAGCTGCAGAGACCAGTTCTTGCTCAGGGCTGAGTCTTAACTCTGAATATGGACTTCAGTCTAACCTCCCATCGAATTGTATCTCATTGCAGCAAGAGAGTTCTATTCCTTCAAATTCATTATCACTAGACTCTGCTGTTAGTCAATGTGAGAAAAACCTTAACCAGGATAGGTTGTCATCAACACGCAGTTCCGATAGTCGAGATAAGCAGTGTCAGAAATCTATAAGCAGAGACGGCTATCTGCAGAATCTTTCAGGACATCTGCTGAATCGTGTGGAATCCTCTCCGATTCTTAAGGGCTACCCCTTACAGATGCATCGGAAGGAGATGAATGGAGATCTCAGTTGTGTGCAGCTTCCTGAAGTTCAAGGCCTTACAAAATCTGAGAGAAGCGTCTCTGATCGATATCTTGGACAGGATTGCTATCTACAGAAATGTAGCAACTCTTCAGTGGCCGAGCTTTCACTTCTGCCTCAAAACTCAGAACAAGCAAGTGGGTATACAAAAACCCATTCTCGAAGTTTATCAGATACAGAGAAACCTTCCCGGAATGGTGATGTAAAATTGTTTGGCAAGATACTCACTACTACCAAACAGCACTCCAATACCCAGGAGAATAATGAGAAAGTGGCCAATCTCCCTAAGTTGAGCAGCAAGCCGTCTAGTCTAAAACTCAATGGTCATCACGGTATGGATGGGAACTCATTTGTCTTGAAATTCGATCGAAATAACTACCTGGGTCTCGAGAATATTCCCATGAGTTATGGTTTCTGGGATGGGAGGAAAATACAAACCAGCTTTACATCTTTACCTGATTCCGCCATTTTGCTGGCCAAGTATCCTGCTGCCTTTGCAAACTATCCAGCATCATCCAAAATGGAGCAGCAGTCGCTGCAGACAGTTGTCAGGAGCAATGATCGGAGCTTGAATGGAGTCTCAGTTTTCCCCACAAGGGAAATAAGCAGCAGTAACACGGTTGATTATCAGGTCTATAGGAGCCTTGACGGTACCAACGTACATCCATTTACAGTAGATATGAAGCAGCGCCAAGACATGTTCTCTGAGATGCCGAGGAGGAATGGCTTTGAAGCAATACCAAGCTTGCAGCAGCAGCAGCTGCAAGGAAGAGGAATGGTTGGGATGAACATTGTAGGAGGTGGTGGAGGAATTATTGTCGGGGGTGTTTCGGATCCTGTGGCAGCCATCAAAATGCACTACGCCAGAACCGAGCAATACAGGGAGAATGAGTCATGGAGAGGAGGCGACAAGGACGTAGGCAGGTAGTTAAAATGCGTATTGGGCATTTGAAAAGACGCCCACAGCGGCAACATCTTTTTCTTTGCCGTGCCCTGTATCATAGCTTTTTGTAGTTGTTGACGAAATGATAGGGCAATAGATGGTTCTCAAAGCCAGTCTTTTTGGTAAATTATTTAGGTTAGCTATTGTAATAGTATAGTAGCTAGCAGCTTTGTAATTTTTGTTTTTGTTGTATTGATGGGAAATATAGAAATAACCTGCCCAAGCTGGGAGTGACATTCTGATGCTCAACTCTGTTGGCTGTTGCTCAACATTTTATATCTGCTCTGCTGCTATAAATACTTGCAGTTTTTTGCCAGAAATTTGTGAACAAGCGTAAATGTTGGCTCTTTGTTTCTGACCAAAAGCACACGTGCATACTCTCAAATACTCAATTACTGGATTTTGACAAATTTGAATTTTAAATGATCCTTGAATGGTTTAGTGTACAACCTAGTAACTCTAACTTTGGAGGGATGTTTTGCTAATTTGCTCACTACTGCTGCAACTAACTGAGGCTTGTTTCTTTGGTCTCTTCCTGCGTTTGGAGGACTGATGGAAGCCGTGCAGTAATTTTTATGACCTGCAAGACAGAATAGGTTAATGACAAATTTTCGATGTGGAGCAGCAAAGGGAATAAGGATTCTTGATGTATGTGAATAAAAAGGTCATGCATGCTTAGGAACAGTGCGGTAACTCAACAAGCTGGGGCTTTTACTCATTTTACAAGCCAAGTGATTACTATACCCATGTCTTAATAAAAATACCATTGTTTGTTTTATCATACCACTAAGTTATATCACTTCAATAAAAGATGGTCAACATTTATGTACTCTCTTAAGTGTACAGTTATGAAATCTAAAAGGAAACAAAAAGATTCACATGTATAATGGATGCCCAATAGCTTCTGAGTAGAAGCATCCTGCAAGTATCAATTGATGTATAATGCATATTCTTACACTTGCCTCATTTGTGGTTGGGTGAGAAAGAACCAACTGGTGTGCATGAAGGTAGTAGCCGCAGTCCCCGGGTACAGGTATTGCAGGTCTTTGATACCCTCTACATGAGACAAAACAGCTACTTAAGCAAGGAAGTGACATCAAACTAATTGAATTATACTTGAGAAATAATCATCCTTTCGTTCCGCTAAAAGTAAAAATGAGCACTGGAATTGCCCGAAAACCAACAATTCAAGTCCGTCCCTTGTTATCCTATTCCTAAAGGCAACCTGATATCATTGAGATCTGGCCCATTACTGGAGGTAAATCCTGAACTTGAGGGATAATATCTGTTTCTGCCACATGCAACCTGGGATTTTCCCAAGTTCACTATGACTTGGGGTGAATTGCTAATGAGCAAACCAATGCAGTGCAGTAGCCAAAAGAATTCATGGTTAGCCAAGAAGACATCATCACAGATAGCATAACTAGTTTAAGCAAACATTACTAGCTCTCACGGATATCCAATGTGTGACTTTATCACCCATTTCAAGAAAATAATATCATATTAAAAGAAGATGTAGAAAAAGTGGGAAAATAAAATAAAATATTTAATATGAAAACTAGTACTTACCCATCTTGTGCAAAACTTTCATCTACTAGTTCAGAATCAAAGCATTTTGGTTGGCCACCAACAACATAGAGAGGATCACCTGCCAAGCAGCAAAAAAAATATTTGATGTGAAACTTATACGTAGGCCTATGTTGGATCACACAAACCAAATAATGATGTGATCAAGTTTTAAATTTATGAACAAGTACATTTGCTCACAAGGCAACTTCTTACCCTATTCTCTCTCAATTCATTCTTGTTTTTCCTGATATACATATAGTTTTGATAATACATACTCTCTCCATCCCAAAATGGGTGTCCTTTTCTCTTGAATTTTGTCCCAAGATGTGTTATCTTTTTTTTTTGGAAGTTAGTTATGCATGAATTACGAATAGTACCTCTATTATAATTTAGTTAGCATCTATTGAGTTTGTTATAACATATGCACCTAGGGGTACAAAAGGGAATGCCTACCACTAACTAACTTCTCAATTTTTTCTCAAAAAGGAAATCAAGACACTCATTTTGGGACGTATAGAGTGTTTAGCAAATTGTTCCAAGGATACTATCATGTTCCTAGTACGAAGTAAGGAGATTGACAAACTAAGAGCAATAATTGTTTATTTTATGCTAAAACGGCAAGAGCCCAATAGTTCATACTGAATGCTATGGGTATTTGTGTTAGCATCCTTCATGCATTGCTTACTTTCTAAATTCCCTTTGTTTCCTCCACTTCTCAATTATAATCTTATTCCTTCCACCTTATATACCTAATGATGAAACATATTGATCCACAAGGGTATTATCACTCAACCTATAAGTGTTAAACTGCAATAGAAACTAAGACACCATTAAAATATAAAGTTTACCCGATAAAGGATGCCCTATGTATGAAAGATGAATGCGGATTTGGTGTGGCCGACCTGATTGAATCTCAACCTGTTAAGCGCAACAACAGACAAGATAACATATAAATGTGTCAACCAACCAATAGGTCCACCAGTAGAACCAGTTACTACAGCACTGCCGGTTACAAGAGATATCTACATTGATAACAATATGTTACAGAAGTAAAACTAATGATAACACGATGCTTTTATTTATAAGATACTTAACAGATAAAAATGGACACACGAGAACTGTTATGCCTAGGGTGGTACCTGGACCAAAGTGCAGTTTCCTTGTATGTTTCTCTCAAGAACATCAACTTTGCTTAGAGCTGGTTTCCCTGAAAAATAAATACCCTCTAAGTATGATGGGATGGGTAATGCAACAGAGCCTATATTTCCAGGACATGAAATAAAGGATAAAATGAAAAATAGATGAAATAGGTGAATAACAAAAGATAGCATGAGAAACATCATTGACAATATACAATCCCCCATTCAAATGCCTGGTATACTAAGGATAAAGAATGTGAAAATAAATAAAATAAACCTGAGAGAGAAGCAACAAACAGCCCTTTAGCCACCCCAGGATATTTAACTGTTCCAATTGGCTGGTTGATGATGACCTATGATGTGAAATTGACTTTTATTATAAAACCATTTGCATGACATAATGCATCAAGGATATTTCAATAATACAGCACCAGAAAATAATGACTAAGTTTAACAGAAGTAAGACATCATTTTGTGAATAGATAGGCACTGACAAAAGTATGAGGTTTTAAGGAAAGGTGACAAGAATTTCAAGAATTTGAAACTTTGAACTAAGCAGAATGCATACAGTCCATGCCAACCATTCAAACATTTTTTGTGTGAAGCTATTAGTATTGCAGTTACTGCCAGTGTAAAATGTTTAAATTCAGTGAGACCCTGATTATGTGATTACACCCTAGCACATTAGTTCTATCCTATGGAACCTAATAACACACTGAATATTTGAGCTAATATGCAGACTTTCTAAAAAATGAAGACATTTCCATCATGGGGTGATTAGCGGCCATCTCAATATCATCCTCCATCATGATGCATAATTTCAGCTAAATGGTGCTTAAATTTATATTAGCATCCCCAGTTGGAATAAACATTTAATTACTGCTTCAGCTACTTATTGATTTCTTTATATTTTCTCATATAAGAACAATGGTTGAATATTTAATATAAAAAATTAAGGCACTTGCTTCTCTTGAGGTCTCAGGTAATATAAAAATTAAGGTCAACTGTAGAAAACGACTCATACACAGATAGATATCATTTTTGCAGTATCACCAAGTACAAGTCATACCCAAAACGTTAGTTTAACAAAGTAAACATAGAGATAATTAGAAGAAAAGACATTCTTTAGTGTTACCTTATCTTCATTAATAATCCCATTCACAAGTGCCCGGTATATCTTTGAAATTTTCCTTGATGTACCAAGCTCCATGTTGGTATTTCTGTAAACGTGGAGATAATATGTTTATCAGTGAAGTGTTTTTGTGAAAATCATCCTGCATAACGGGTAGCACTAAGTTACAACTCATTAAACAAGCCTCAGAGGCTCCGAGTTGATAGCTGCCCAAAGTTGGTTCCATAATTTCAATTAATAGTACCCTAAATATTATCATTCTTTATGAGGTTCAGATCAGAGCCCCTAAACAATCTAGTGGGGATAAAGAAGTGTAGAACCATAATCGGGTAACTGGCTATTGATAATGACAATGTTATTTGTTGGTGGATTCATTGAATTTGCGACAAGATTCAGGCCAATTTTCCAGGAAGCCCGCATTCATCCAATGGATAACCAGATCATAGTTATTTATGGCGCAAGGCGCACAATGGCGCAA
>JAYMSZ010003602.1:0-10376 GCA_036897665.1 Pelargonium citronellum | reverse complement strand
TTTAAGTAGGTAGAATATTTGGCTTTATCTTGATTGTGTTATTGGTAGGAAGCATTGAAAAGGAAGCTAAAAGCAAGTATGCATATGTATTTTGTGTATACGAAGTACATTTATACAGGAACTTGTATGTTTTAAGTAGGTAGAATATTTGGCTTTATCTTGATTGTGTTATTGGTAGGAAGCATTGAAAAGGAAGCTAAAAGCAAGGATAGAATATGCCAAGTTTCTCCAAGACACCGTCAAAGAAATGGCAAAAGAAGTTCAGAACTCAAGGAGTGGAGAAGTTAAGAAAACAGCAGAAGATCTTGATAAATTTTTGAATAAGGTAAGAGTTTACATTTTAACAGTTATCCTGTGTGACATTTCATTTTGCTCCAAGCCAGACCATGCACCCCTTCATTGATTGATGGTTTATGTGACCTGTGACGAAACTTTTGTCAAATTTAATTTTTTTTTTATATTTTTTTATTAAATATTTAGATAAGGCAATAGGAGTATTATTATATATTAAAAGATTGTTGGAGGGGTCTAATTAATTAAGATTGTGTGTCATTTTGTGCATCATTTAATGGTAAACTCATACCAATATTCATAGTTTTTGCCTGGACAATCATAGCCTGTCTTTTGATATGCAGGTCAGAAGAGGTGATGGTGTTTCCAATGAGGAGATTTTAGGCTTTGCCAAATTGTTTAATGACGAATTTACTCTAGATAATTTAAGCAGGTTGGTTCAATTTATTTACGTTGGTATTTAATATAGCTTTTTGTATTTATTCTTTCTTACTGATCCTATGTGAAAAAATTTCCTTTTTTTGCTTTCATCTACCACTATCAGGCCTCGGCTTGTGAATATATGCAAATATATTGGGATAAGCCCTTTCGGAACGGATGCATATTTGCGATACATGATACGGAGAAGACTGCAACTGTGAGATATATTTTTCTCTTGGTAAATTATACATGTTGTTGCGTTATGAGTATAACTTCTTCTATATAACAGTATAAAAATGAGAGTGGCATGTAACCTGAGAGTTTACAGATAACAGTTGTGCTCTTCAGGCTTGGCTTTGTATGATTAGGATTTCACTTAAGCTTAGATTAGGCAATATAACTTAACAGCTATTTTTTCTTAGCCAAATTTTGGAGGAATGATTTCAATCTAACTTGTGCTTAGACTTAGCAAAAGTTGTTATCTTTGTAATAGTTTTTTTTTGACAACATGCATAATTTCTTTGTTTAAATTTAAGTTGCCTGGGAATAAGAAATAGTGTCTTAGATAGAGTTTCTTCACTCTAATACTGCATCTTAGAGTTTTTTTTGTAAATGAAAATTTTGGAGATGACGTTACTCATACAGACACCTTAAACAAATTAAAATTTGTTGAAACAGAGACATCTTTTCTTGTAATCTTAAAAGTGTTTGGAAATCTATTGAGTCACTAATTAAGGGACAGTGGTCAGTGGCTAGAAGTCTAGCCTTTCATGTTCCTGCTCTAATTCTTGCGCGTCTTGAAATATTTGAGGATAAGCTGCATACAGCATCACATTTCTATTCAAGTTCTGCTGATTAGTATGTAGATTTGGTACACTCAATAGTTTTTCTTTTGTGCCTCAGTCATCTAATTTCTGTAATATTCTAATGTCTCCACAGGGAATTTGATGAAAAATTTATTGAAACATGCAGGGATAATTCTTTTTTGGTATTGGTAAATGATTATGGTCACTCTCTATAACTGTGAATGTACTGGTAAAGCTAGATGCCTCAAAGTAACCTAGAGTTAGAAGGATATATAATCACCATAGTATTTTATTTTATTTTATTTTTTTTGTTGAAGAAATTGCCAGTAGGCTTAGTTCCAAGTGTAGTATAAGAGAAAAGTAATTTCATTTCGTCATCATTTTTGGGGGTTAGGATTAAGGAAGATGATGTATTGATTCAAGCAGAGGGTGTGGAGTCCCTTTCAGAAGATGAACTTCGTGAAGATTGCAGGGAGCGAGGCATGCTTGGGTTGTATTCAGTGGAAGAGATGCGCCAACAGGTCTTTTTTGGATTTAATAAATCATCCACTACTATTTTCTTGTTGCAAATCAGCATTTGAAATATATTGTTGGTTTTAAGCATCCGAGTTGTATTTATGATTGATGTGTTTAGATAGCAGGTACCTACCAAGTGTGAGATGCAATCATTTTAAATGTACTTCAATTGATTAGAGATCATTTCTTTTGCATTTGTATTCTTTGAGTGGTATCCTGAAATTGTATGCAATTCAGTTCTTCGCCTTATTTATGGCTAGATTAACTTAAAGAAAAGGTTAAGTTGAAGTGAAGTTTCTGGTTGTAGAGCATTAGCACTTGGAACTGACCTTCATCCTCCCTTCCTGTAAGGTTATGTTTCAGCATATATTAGCCCCTCCAGAATTCTGTTGAGCATCATTGCTTCCATGATGTACTATGTAATTTAGGATTAATTGATTAACAATTAAAGGCAGACAATGTTTCAGATAAGTTGGGTTTTAATATATGGGAAAAAGAGGAAATATACTTCCAACTTCCAAGATTCTCAAAACTATTTTCACGCATTTAAAGGATAAACGTTTTTACTCACTGGCATATTTCAAATAAAATATTGTAGTTGTTAATTGTTAAAATACGAAATTATCTTTGCAGTTACGTGATTGGTTGGATCTGTCACTCAATCACTCTGTGCCATCTTCTCTTTTACTTCTTTCTAGGTAACTCAAAGATTCATAATTTGTTTCCTTCCTTTTCTTTTTCTTTTACCCTATCAGGCCATATTTACTAAATGTATTATCCATCAATCCTATCTTCATTTTTGTTGATATCCTATGCAGAGCCTTCACCGTGTCTGGGAAGCTGAAGCCTGAGGATGCTGTTAGAGCTACACTGTCTTCTCTTCCAGATGAAGTTGTTGATACCGTTGGTGTTACATCTTTGCCATCTGAAGATTCTGTTTCGGAGAGGAGGAGAAAATTGGAGTTCCTTAAGATGCAGGAAAAGAAGATCAAGGTTGGTACTTCTACATACCTGTAGCATATTGAAAACTTGAATTAAGATATGTTGGAATTTTGATGCATTTGCTCAGGATCACTTAGGTCACATGGCTTAGGTTGATGACCTAATTCAGTACCATGTACTCTTCAACTGAAAGGCTTCCTCTGATATTGAGTCTGCGACCATGATACTGATCTGGAGTACTTGGACTTATTAAATAGTTTTTTCTTTTCTCAATAAAGTACAGGAGGAGGAAAAGAGAGAGAAAGAAGAGCAAGCTAAGATGAAAGAATCTAAAGCTAATAATGGGGATGTCACAGTGAAGGAGATGATCAACCCAACAGCTAAAGAAGCTCAAGAACGAGCCAGAGCTAAAACACTGGAAAAACAAGGGCACCTCTGTGAACTCAGTCGTGCATTGGCTGTTTTAGCTTCAGCATCTGTAAGAATGGAATATTAAAAGTTTTCGGTGGTTCTTATGCTGGTGTTCCTTATTTTTGTGGCGATAGTTTCAAGTACTGTGGTTTGCTCTCTTTATATATCTTTTCTGTTTTCTGCTTGCAGTCAGTGAGTCGAGAGCGTGAGGAGTTTCTGAGACTTGTTAATAAGGAGGTATACCTGCAGATCTCAGGGGATGCCATCAAACTCCATGTTTACCCTTTATTTTATATATTTGTCTGAAAATATGTAGAGGATGTAATTTTCACATGACATCAAAGCAGGTTTTGATCTTGGCCTTGCCTGATTGTGATGCCTCCTCTTGTGTCTCTAGTGCACACGCAGAAGTACTACCACGTATGAAAGTAAAATGCCTACATGTGAGGGGAAGTGATAAATTAAAAAGGCCCCCGACTGTGCACGTACCGAGCCCACATTAACAAAAGATGTAAGGCTCGGACGTGGGGGTGGGGTGGGGCGACAAAAGTGGTGATTAAATGTCTCACGTTGGAAAGATAAAAAAAGAATATGTTGCATATAAAGGTGCAAGTGAAACCCAACTAACAAAGGTTGACATTTTAGTAATATGGGAAGCCCAAGCCTTTGGTGTAACCCATTATTAAAATTTAACAATTTGTACTAGTACTTTGGTTTTATTGCCCATAAGTTTCTCATGTTTGATTTATTTGATTCACACAGATAAAACTTTATAATAGTATGGTTGAAAAAGATGGTACGCATGGTGAAAAGGAGGCCATGAAGGCATATAGAGCTGCCCGAGCGGAAAGAGACCATGCTGCTAAAGGTCATGATAAGGTTTCATCAGCACTCATACATAGGGTAAGGACATGATTTATTCGTGTGTAGGAGCTATAAATTGTGTCCATAGTATGCTGTTAATGTCTTTTCCTATGTCACTCTGCAGGTTGATTCGATGCTCCATAAACTTGAAAAGGAGATTGATGACGTGGATGCAAAAATTGGCGACCGTTGGCGACTCCTTGATAGGTACATAATTTATATTCCACATTGCATATAATAGAAAATGATGGTATGATCTGCTGTTATTCAATTGGCCCTGGTTTGATTGGTAACTTATATAATCTCATATGTGCCATTTCCAACAACTAATCACACTTCCCGCTGAGTAAGTAGTAACTACTGACAACAGAGTTATGAATAAGGAAAAAAAAGAAGTATTGTTTTCTAAGGTATAATATTAGTTTCAGTGAGTATTAACATCTGAAAATTTTAAATTGCTCCACTCAAATAAGACCTCCCTTGTGACTGTTCTTAGTAGTCATACAACCTGGGGAGAAGAGAAAACAATCGACCATGAAAAGTCTGTAATTTTAATGATGGATGGACATAGCTGATGTATCCATTCATACATGCATTATTGATTCCTCTATTGAGTACATTATTTGCTATTCATGGGTATACTTAGATGGAATTATAAATATGTTATGTAGATCTGTTTATGTGAATGTTAAACTCATGATTAGTCTGTTGGGCAGTCTTTGTTCCTTTATATTTCACGTGTTATTCGTGCCATTTTTCTTTCCTGGCATTATGGAACCCATGAGATGGCTCTTAAACTTGTTTTCTTTGGTTAAAATGATAATCCTCTACTTCTTTGAAGTCTATGAGTGACCTCACGTAGTTAAATATATTAAAGGTGCCTTATGAGTGTAGGGATTATGATGGAAAAGTTTGTCCTGAAGAGGTGGCAGCTGCTGCTATGTACTTGAAGGATACAATAGACAAAGAGGGTATTCAAGAACTCATCAGCAATCTTTCTAAAGATGAAGGTCAGTTGATCAATTTATTTTTTCCTTACTACTCAGGCTCACTTTGTTTGATGGTTTGTTTAATTATAAGCTCTTTAATAACGCATTGCATCATCTCAAAATCCTAACTGTAAAAAGTCACTTATATTGGAACAGATGGTAAGATTCTTGTTGAAGATATTGTGAAATTGGGCAGTCGGACAGGGACAGATGGTACACATAGCTCCGAAGAAGATTGAAGGTAGAAGGTAATAGGTTTTGAATAAGAGTGATGGCTATATTAATTTATAGTACATTTCCACTTGAGTGATTTTACGGTGATCACTTATACATAGTGTTATATGATGGTGTCTGAGTCTTGTCTATATATATGGCACCTAAACTAATTTCCCAATGGTCAACCTGTTTTATTAGAGTTGGCTTTGATTTTGTATGTTTGAGAGATAAAAAATCATGTATTACAATTTACAAGGGAACACTTGTCAATGCAAAATACATATATTATAGTTCTAACTTGTAAGTTCTATTTGTTTGCATGAAACGTATATGATATGACTGATGCTTTTTGCTGAAATTAGAAATTTGGGTTTGGATGGGAAATTAGGTGGTATACGAAATAACTCTCCTTACCATATATTGAACAAATGGAGTATTAGTTTATTACCACTATCCTAGCTTGCCAGCTTGGGTTGGGGCCTCTCATCATAAAATTGAATGTGGACCAAAAATTAGTAGCCAATAATCAATTTTTTGGGTGATCTATATTCAAATTTGTTCAAATTACAGGTGAATTCTCATACCAGTTTTGTGTTTGAATATTGTGTGTGAAATTCAAATTTGGTGTAGTGGGCGTCATAGGAATGACGCTAGAGAAAACTTTATTGTGTCTTTTTAGAGATGAAAAAATCCATTCCCTCTTTTGAACGGTCAAAATTAGTAATAATGAGAATATTTAGATGCATGTATATACGTTTGTACCTTATTATGTCCTAGTAATTACTAGTTTTTTGTTGTTAGATTACCGTATGTGCATATAGCCAATTCATGTAATATTTCAATAATTCTGTTTTAAAATTATAGGGGCAAATACAAATGGTAGTTTAAGTTTATGTTTTATTACATATAACTGATCCATGTTACTAAATATTTTAGATTGGATACACATATTTTGATTTCATTTGTAAACTGTTAAATTTGACTAGAATATTCACTGTTAATGATTTGGTAAAAGATGTCATTTAAAATTTTTATGTTTTTAAATGTTATTGAATTTGACTCAAATTCAAATCTGAATTCTTAGAGTTGTCAAACATCTTATTTGCTTCAAATCGAGTTGGTCCCCAGACATACAGTAACATAATTCAAAACCAAACAATCTAACTGCATTTCAAACTCTCCAATTCATGTACAACAAATAGTTATTTAAAGGTATCATTTGCTTATGAAAAACAAATAGTTATTTTAGAAGAGCAATTAAACAATAAGAACTGTTGTTCGGCCAAAGTTTACAGGGAAAAAAAATATTTTTCAAGATTCCACTATTGTGGCAAATGTTTGACAAATCCTTCAAATTGATACCTAATTTTGTCAATAACCAAATTCTTATTTCAAACAGTCATCCATGCCTTTGATGGCCTCAAATCTCCTTAATCCCACACCCTAAACAAAATACATAAGACCGAGCTAATCGCGACCTACATTTTTTGGTTGTGACCAAGTGCTGTCGAGCAGCCCAAGTTGGTCGTGAAAAGCAACGTTATGAGCGCAAGTCTTCTTCATCATGAGAGAAGTTTCAAGAAAAATTTGAGAGACTATACAAGAATAAGAGCTTTTGGGATGAGCACATGTGGCGCTCGGCACCACGTGTCATGTTTTTATTTGTCGTTTAACTTTTAAATTTTGTATGTGTCGTCGCTAGAAAACGATTTTTTTATATAATTTTTCAAACAAAAAAAATTATTTTTCTACTATGCAATTTACTTTTTATATGGATAAATATTTTTATTTATCAATTTATATTACATATTTTTTTTGGTTAAATGGTTTTGCTCTTCATCAACTGACACTTTTTTTAGCTATTAATTAGTGTTCTACCTTATTTGATTCATTCTAAACAATTTTTTTATTAATTAAACTCACTCAACTGGTTGTAGTTTGTTTCCAGGTGTCACACCAACATTTATTGACATGTCGTCACGCCACTCTAGATATGGAGCCACGTGTGCACGTCATGTCATCATACCGTTTCATTTTTCATCATTCACAACTAGAACAACATCGTTTTGGCTGACTAAAACAACACTATTTGGTTGCCTGTGACGACGTCGTTTTGGTTGTTTAATATGTGGTGAAAAAGTAAATAATGAAACACAACATTTTGATTGATGTGGCATGCACACGTGAACTTATATTTGGAATGGTGTGATGATGTGCCAACAAATGTTGATACGACACTTGAAAATTGACTGCAACCGGTTGAGTGAGTTTGATTAATAAAATAATATAATTTTCAAGGGCTCAAACAAAGTAAGACTTTAATCATGTGCTAAACCCAAAAACTTGTTAGTGCAAAGGACTGAAAACAACTTGGATTTGTACCCAAAAAAAACAACTTGGATCGAGGAACGTTGAATCGTTTACTTATTCCTTTTTCTTATTTATAGCAAAACTACTTATGCCAAATTTAATTCATAGTTTGACATTAATCTTGATCAAAGACATGATATGTACAAGTACAACAGCGAGAAATTGGAAATACTACGTTAATTGGTTTGAAAATAAATTTTCAACTTTAAGTTCCTTCCGTCTGTCAAAAAAACTTTTAAGTTTCTTGCGTTGTGCTCAACCGCTCATACATGATTTTACTCAACAAATTAAAGTTGTTCAAAGGGATTTATTAAAAAAAAATTGATGTTGTTTTCGCACATTTTAAAAACATTTAGATAATTTTTGAAAATAAAAGTAACATTGAAAATTCTATTAAAGCATGTCTATAAATAATTTTTCTAATTAGACTAATGTAGTATACAAAGAAAAATAAAAAATCACCGCCTTCCCTGCTACCGTCATTACCGTTGCCCCCCTCGTGCACACACAAATAAAAAAACTCACTACTAATCTACGTCGCCGCCACTCTGCAAACTCTAACAACAATTTAACTTGTTATAAAGTACGTAAGAGTTTGTTGTCTTAGCGAAAAAGACTAAAATTTTCTATTTGTAAACTCAAAACATTGTTAGCATTCTTAACATCAAGAGCAGACGTACGAAACGGCAAACTATGTATGTCGCGCAAGATAATTTTTAATCAACTATTATAAATGCAAAAGGAAGAAGGAAAAAATACCTTTCCACGGTCAGCATGATAACGTAAGTATCGCTAAATTATTTATTTTAAAAATGAATTATTGACTCTTGAAAAATAAATATACGATATGTAGTTATATTTATTGCTCATTTGACTTCAAATTCCATTATTGTTGGCTTATTGCAAGTAGTCATTAGCATAATGAATTTCAATGGTCAATGGTTTCATATATATAATATTAAAAGGAAAATTTGGAGAATAATATTTGATTTTTTGCATAAAATTTCATTCAATAATTCCCAATTGACAATCATTCATGATAGTTTATTGTATGAATGATGTAGAATTGTTGAGCAGTTTGAACTTTGAATACAACTACATTTATTATAATATATAACTGTACTAATGGTTTGAGTTATCACGGCAAAAAATTAATTTTGATAATAGAGTTTCTTTTGCATGTAACATTTTTATATTATATTAATTCGGTGCGGATATATTTTTATATATAAAAATCGATTATTGACTTTGGAAAATACAACACGTATATGTAGTTATATTTTATTATTTGACTTCAAATTCAGTACTTATGGCTTATTGCAAGTAGTTACAATATTATACACTCTCAATGGTCAATAGTCTGTGGATATTTTTCTTTGTCTTGTATATATCTATGGTCCAACGATGATATTATATATATAATTTTAGGATTATTTTGCATCTATTGTGCACTTTCCTCGTTGTAATTCAACAAATCTACAGTAAATAATTGATATATCATCTTATTCATTCACACGTTACTTACTTACTTTGTAGAAATATTTTTACTTATAAAATATTTGAGACATTGCATTATTGTTATAAAATCAATAAATACTTAACAATATATATATTTTTTTAGTGAAATTAACAATATATATAGTTAGTTATGTATTTTGAAATTTCTTATATAGTCCCTCATTATGAAAATAATTGTTTTGTTTCATTTGAACTTTTTATTTGAAATATGCATATCGTTTCATTTTAAAAAATTAGTTATATATGAATTCGGGATAATACCCTTATAATAAACCAGTTATTAGTATTACCGAAAGCTTGTTAGTACAACATAAACGGAAATAGAAAAAGAAAAAGGCACGACTCTTGTTTCATACAGTGTATAATAGTGTGTATTGATCAGAAATATATAAGACAAGTGACATTTGTCTTTTCCGTAAGTAATTATGACAATTTATGAGTGAATGTTGTACATGTTTGAATATATTTAAAAATCTGGCTAATAATCCATATATGCTGCTGGAATAGTTAATTTTCAATTAACCTATATGTAAAAATAAATTTATAAATAAAAAATGGTGCCGTTTGAATACATCTACATACGGTATAATTTAAACAAATTGAAGCAGCCAACAATATTTCCCTTAAATGACATAAAACACACTAAATTATAAACGAACAAGATCTTACTCTTAAGTTTCGTAATTACTTTATGTTTCTATTTTTGCTCGCAAAGGATAATATATATTATAAATTAATAATGTCAATATTAGCCAACACAACATGCTCCATCCAAGTAGCTATTGGTTCATGAATGTTTCCTGTTGTTTTCTAGCGTAATTGCTTGCTCTTTCTTACGTATACATATCATGAAACAGTTGGGCGGCTCTTCTGTTTTACACTTTCATCCGTATAATTACAATTTGTATTAATTACTCTTTCTGTTTTAACCGTGAAGCTTTTATGGTGAGTCCACAATCGACACATTTAAGTCATATCTGTTGGTTTTTAGGGTCATTACCCTTTCCCAAGGATAGTGTCCTATGAACTAACG
>JAYMSZ010003601.1:0-10377 GCA_036897665.1 Pelargonium citronellum | reverse complement strand
AATGGCCAGTCAACGGCGCACAAGGCCGATGATCCCAAGTCGCATTTGTTACGCTACAGGGTCGTGGCTCAGGTAGGCAGTGGTCCATGTTGATCTCTTAAAACTCTGTTATATATCAGTGAAATGTGTCAACAATGCACTCTTTTAACGTGTACAAGTTTTGAATTTTTATCTCATTTTATTTCGATTTTTTTAATTGAAGCATTTTGTGTCCTGGCCACTGATGAGAAATGTTGATTTTTGTTGTTAGGTATTGGAATTGGGAATTGTGGTGCACTCGGTTGTGATTGGACTTTCAATGGGTGCATCCGACAACCCTTGTACAATAAGGCCACTTATAGCTGCACTTTGCTTCCATCAACTATTTGAAGGAATGGGACTTGGCGGGTGCATACTTCAGGTACGTTTTAATTTGTAATTGGCTAAGTCTCGGCTGTTAATATTGTTTAGTTGATGTTCGTTTTTTCTAATTGTTGAATTGGTTGAATAGGCGGAGTACAAGTGGAAGACGAACGCAATGATGGTGTTTTTCTTTGCAACCACGGCCCCATTCGGGATAGCTTTGGGGTTAGCGTTGTCCAATGTGTACAGTGAGAATAGCCCGATGGCTCTGATCGTGGTCGGACTATTGAATGCGTGCTCGGCGGGACTTTTGAATTACATGGCACTGGTTGATCTCTTGGCAGCTGATTTCATGGGGGCTAAGTTGCAGGGAAATGTGAAGCTTCAAGTATGGTCATACATGGCTGTTTTGCTAGGTGCTGGAGGCATGTCCTTGATGGCCAAATGGGCTTAAATCTTTTTCTTTTTTTTTCTGTTGGGGCTTAAATCTTTTTAGCTATTAGGATTGTAACATTAATTTGCTTTTTGGAATCCACATTATTTGTTTTTTTTAATGGGTTTAATTTAAAATTAACCAAAATTAAACATTGTAACTAAAACTATAAAGTTGCGGTTCGTGTTGGTAACGTTGCTCCTAGTTCTATGGTAAGGTGTGAGATCTGTGAAGTAATGGTTCGTTAATTAATGCATGGATACGTGAACGTATTTGTGAGGACAAAGAAGAAACGTATTGAATTTCAAATATTTACTCACTTCCTTCTCAAATTATATGTTTCTGTTAAGTTGTTAATGTGTTATGTTCGTGTAGAAAAATTATGATATATAAAATGAAAAATGTTATTTGTCCTAAATTCTGTACAAAAATTGTTGTACAAAATGATGTTGCAGCCTACGTGGTAGAATACAATTCTTATTTTTTCGGTTTAATACTATGTTTATTCGAATCATAACCCGACATATATGATACCATTGCCCTCCCATGAATTTCTGGTGTGGAGCGCCCGCTATATATGACATATTGTACACTTGGCAAATTTTGATTCGTCTAAGTCATCATAAAAAATAATTATGTGTTATACCTAGTTAAATGACACATCACTTTGTACAAAAAAATTTGTACAATAGTTGGGACATATAACATTACTCTTAAAAGAAATTAGTTATTCAATTAAGAATTGCTATATTGGCAGTCAAAAGCATCAAACCATTATTGTTCGACACTTAAATAAGACACAAAAAATATCTGGACGGGCGCTCGTTATCCGCAAATTTGTTGAGCGGATATACGTATTAATATATGAGGTGGCGTCCTCATATTAACATAGCTGAGTCTCAACTACTTGAAATTTGGTAGACATTTTTGTTCTTCCCCATATTTAAATATGTTGGAATTTTGTTACAAGAGACATAAAATGACTAATCTCACCTCATGTATAAACTTTTTTACCCAATTAGAAAGAAACAATGGATATGAATGCATATGGTCCAACTCCAAGTTAATTAGAGAGCATAGTAAAATTTGCCTTTATAAAAGCCCCTCAAGTTCAGTGCTCCCTCACCCACTTGATCTTCTGCAACATATAGTTTTCTCTTTGATCTCTCTTTAATATCCCATCAGACAGATTAAGAAAAATCTGTTTGAATTGGGTTGTGCAGAAAGAGAATCAAATAAAAATGGCAGCTTCTTGTCTTCTTAGAACCAGCTTTATTATTCCACAGCTGCAATACTCAAATAGGCAAAAAGTTGTGTGCCTCTCATTTCCAGGTGAATGCAGCACTATCTGGTGAGGGCAGTGATGATCATTTCAAGAATATATGGCAGTCAAGACTAGAGGCCATCAACTCAATTTCTCTGGCCAAAAGCCTCTTACACCAGTTCTAGACACCATCAACTACCCTATCCACCTCAAAAATCTCTCTGTTGAGGTATGTATATACACAGTGTTACATTAATCATTGATTTCAAGAGTTAAAATTGTTGTCTCATTTCATGGTTGTTGAGATTGGTGTTTCAGGATCTTGAGAAGTTGGCAGATGAGCTGAGAGAGGAGATTGTGTACAATGTTTCCAAGACTGGTGGGCACCTCAGTTCAAACCTAGGGGTGGCTGAGCTCACTGTTGCACTTCACCATGTCTTTGAGACACCAGAGGATAAGATTATCTGGGATGTTGGACATCAGGTGAGCTTGTGCTACTGTTAAGAGCCGACTCAACTAAAAGCTTAAGCTGATAAATAAATGGATGTCTCTATTTTCAACTTTCATCTTCTATAGTCATGTGTAATTTGTTTTCCAGGCATATCCCCACAAGATCTTGACCGGCAGGAGGTCGAGGATGCAGACAATTCGACAGACTTGTGGGCTTGCCGGATTCCCAAAGAGGGATGAGAGTGTTCATGATGCCTTTGGAACTGGCCATAGCTCTACTAGTATTTCAGCTGGCTTAGGTACATATCTATTCCTGCTCTTCACTTTATAGAGTTTATGCACTTTTTATCTGTGACTTTTTTGTCTTCTCTCTCAATGTTTTCAAGTATTTTCTGCTGTTTTCTAATTTCTAGTAGCTATAGAGGAAGTTATACATAAGCTTGACTTTTCAATATGTGATTCATATTCAAGGGTGTTAGCTGATCCCATATATGTAAAAGATTTGGCCTATGTAGTTTTACCCATTTCTAGCTATAAGGTTCAAAACTAGAGCTTGGTAGTGATATTTGATTCCTACTTAATTTGTGGTCATAACTACATTACTAGTGCACAATCTTTACATTTATATTCATGATTTTGGTTGGTTTTATAGGAATGGCAGTTGGAAGAGACTTGTTAGGGAAGAAGAACCACGTAATCGCGGTGATAGGTGATGGATCCATGACAGCAGGGCAAGCATTTGAGGCAATGAACAATGCAGGCTACCTTGATACCAATCTTATCATCATCTTGAATGACAACAAGCAAGTCTCCTTGCCCACTGCCACTCTTGATGGCCCTGCTCCTCCTGTTGGTGCTCTCAGCCGAGCCAATAATAATTTGCATCACCTCCTCTATACTGCTATGTATTCTACAATCAAGAAATTTATGTGCATCACATCCGACGCCGGCGCCGTGGCCGGAGCAATTCCACGCGAAGCTGTACTCGAACCTGAGCATGAGCAGCCGGAAGTACCTGCAGGTCACCGACATGTGGTACGACTGGCCTAAAGGCAGGAACGTGTACATGATGCAGCACCAACTCGGCGATCTCCTCCACGAGGTCGAGTGGAACAACGGCACTTCCTTCTTCTACACGCTGCAAGGCGGCGGCGGCGGCAGCTGCAGCGTAAGGGACTTCGGAGTTGGCATAACACGGCCGGATTTTCTTGAGGGAGCAGATTATCTTGGAACTCGACTTGCTGATGGTGGCTTCCTCTGTAATGTGTGGGAGAAGCTTGGTTTTATTTGGTACTATGAGGATGTATCCACCAAAAGGCCTGTCAAATGGGATTTTTCTGATGGTATGTACCTATTTCATTCGAGAAATTTTATATTTGCGACAGCACATTCCGTCACTTAAACTTATATTTTGTCGTCCAATCAAACACATCTTTCACTTCTTTGCCTAATTAAGTCACGTTGTCCCACTGCCGTTGGGGCTATGCAAAAGAGCTCCCGTTTGGAGCCTAGGAAAGGCGTCTACAATTGGGCCCAAAAAACCAATGCGAAAGGGCACACACATTGCTCCATTGTTGTTCCGTCCCCACCTTCATTGCTCTAAGGGCACACATACTGGTTGTGTGCTAGTCACGTGATTTATTTTTCGTTCTTTTACTTTACGCATAACATGTACTAGTAAAATATAGTGATGTGTACCACAAGAAACTTTAATTTTTTTTGCAAATCTCCAGATGTGAATATGTCCATTAAATGCTACCATTCATATTTTGTATTAGGAATTACGACACATGTGATAACGTTCGAGGTAGGTGCAGTTTTGGAGGATTCGTGACTCAAGCGCCTGCATTTTGTTTTAGCCAGGATCATACCGCTGATACTTAAAAGTTTTTTCAAGTTGTCCATGAATGTTCCAGCATGCACGTTTTATTTCAACCAAGTTCTGTTCTGAATATGTAATTATATCAATCAACAATACATCTCTGCTATATATATATATAAATATATGTATGTGTGTGTATTATGGTCTTATTAATTCAGGTACCTATAATGTTTTAAAGGATGACAGTGTAGATCTTCACCTTCAGCTTCAGTAATGAAATGATCAAATGCTACTGAATGATAAAAATTAGGAATTCTATGTGAAACTTTTTCATTTATTGGCATAATTTAATTGTGCCACACATTCTCTAAGTCAAAAAATGCATACCACTAATAACATTAAGCATTTTGACCAGCTGTTGACAAAATATCATCACTCATTTGTTGAGAAAATGTAATAGTTTATTGCAACAACAAAAACACATATAATCCATGAAAAGGAGACTCTGAAAAAGAAAGAAAAAAACCTATCATAAAAGTTAACTCCTGAAGCTTGGAGGGAAAGAGAGATCAGATGTATCAGCTGATAATCATCTTTTGGAGGAATTCTGCTTGTTCGGGAATGTACTCCAAGACTTCATCCTTGGTCACCCAAACAAAATCATCACACTGCCCAATATCAAATTTATTGGTTGCGATCACTTGAGATTTGAAGAAGAATCGCTGACAAAAACAAGAAACGGTAACAAAGGGAGGTTATTTTAGGAGGTATTAACAAATGAATGCAAGAGATTATCAGTTCAGTGAAGAACATATCATGTAAAGACTAGCTAGAGGCATCTACTAAGAGGTTACAATGAAGATTGGCAAACAAATTGTTGGCTAAGCTTAAATTATACCTTAAAAGACGAGTCTGGTGCATCTTCTGCTGGCTGGATAACCATATGAGCCATGGGAGCATTTCCAACAAAATAGGTATGGGATAGGTCCCCCAGGACAGATTTTAATGCAGATTCTGCACACTGCATATATGTGGAATTTATTTATATTGAAACATGACAAGGATAAGGAAAAGAACAAGTATGTATTACAATTATCACCTCACGCAATGTCTCCTCAGATTCATAAACTTTTTCTGGAAAATGCCAGACTGGCTTGCCACTAGGAGCACCAAATGATTTACCATGAAGAAGAAGATACAGTCTTCTATCAAGTGCTCTTTGTAGTGACCTATAGAAAACAAGTACATAAGATTCATAATCAGACGAAATTGCTCAGAATAAATCAGCTTTAACAGTCAATCCTTCTGAATGTACTATCGGCTAATTTTTTTGATAAACAAAAGGAGATAGTTCAATACTCCCTCCGTCTCAAAATAATTGTCAATTTTTTTCCAGGGAATTAGTTATGCACGAGTTACCAAAAATACCCCTAAGGTAAGTTAGTTAAAACAAATTGAGCTTGTTACAATAAGAGTAAAATGAGGCGTAAGAGGAAAATATCAATCCTAACTAGCTAATCCTTAATCTCTACAAAATGGAAAAGTGGACTATTATTTTGGATGGAGAGAGAGCATATATAGAAATAGGACTAAAATTTTCAAGGAGGATATTAAGGCCAGGGACAGAGTCCACAAACAAAGAAGAATGAGATGAGAGTACAAGACAATGAAAAAACAATAAAGAAGAGAAACAAAATGGGGTATTGGGGTTCTCCAAGTGCTTGGAAGATTAAGAAGATAACATCAAACTACATAGACATTTAACAGACTAGAAACCATCGCACATATCCACACATGTCCACAAAACATCAGCAAATGACCAAGCAAGATGAAGGAAAATACTCTAAAAACTGAACTCGAAAAAATTATCAAGGATAAATAGCAAAGCTAGAAGAAGGCAGATACATTTAAAATGAAACTTGACAAGATCACCAAGGATGTATTCAGATATTAGTAGCCAAGAGTCAATCATACATTCATTGACTTCTAGAATCCTGTTCCCAACAAGTTCCATATAACTTTAAACAATAATATATGTTTAACAAGCATATAACTTTAGAAATGAATGGAAAATTTCTTAAAATATCATAATATAAAAATCTACTTCGTACCTTTTATCATTTGTTTTGTCAGCTTCTGTGACCCTTGGAGCTGGTACATAGTCAAATTGGTAGTCACCTTTTCCCCTGTAAAAAAAAGAATAGTTATGCACTACTAGTTGAGGAAAACCAGACTATCAGTGTGTGTATGTGTGTGCACGCACACGTGCACGATAGAGGAGAGTATGTGTCCATGCTAGTGAGCATATGCGAGAAAAATAGATGAAATGACAGAAACAGAAACATTTGCATATAACCAGTTAAAAAAAATTCAAATCTGGTTTTAGCAATTAGTATTATCACACATGGAAACTCTGCCCATAATCCCATATGTGATTCTTATATGCTTAATGAAAAAGAGATAGGGAGAGAAATATAAAAAAAATTGCATTGTAACCAGATAAGTTGACTAACAAATCAAGGACGAAATGGATTTTGCATATATGCGAAACAGAGCTGGAGTGAGAAACAACATGAGGTAGAAATGAACCATAATAAACAACCATGGCTGTCAGACATCCAAAAACAACTTTTATTTGTCAAACCATGTAACATAAACAATAAGTGACAAGCTCATAGAATATAAATGGTATTAATGTATAGCGCAAAGGTCCTCCGGGGCTTAGGTGTGAAGTGCAACGCAAAGTGCGGGTGTCATGGAAGAGAAGCGCACTTTTTGAAAAGATGCAATAAATTAATGTATATTCTTCAAATACTAATAGTAGTAAGACAAAACTATCATAAAATAGCATCACATATCATAACATAATGGCACTGAAGAAATTTACGTTATCTTTAACAACTCTATTGTCCAATAAAGAAACCAAATTATAATCTAAATCATAAAATAGCATCACTTTCACAACTCATTGTTAGAAATAAGATTAAAAAAAACAAATCAGCATCTAAATCTAATGGTTATGATGATCATCATCATCATGAATAGAGGTTAAGTCATCATTTAATGAGCCTTCTTCATGGAAAGTAGAGCTCAAAATTGGGGCTTTGGGCTTCAGGTGGGATTTTAAAACACTGAATGAAATGAATAAAACGGAAATGCAATAATCAAAATGTTTTCTTGACGACTTGACAATATTAACTATGAAATAACAAGTTTCATATAGTATGGCTATTTTTTTTATTTTGCCTAATATACATGCTGATCAGCATCCATCAAACCAACACATTTGTTTGCTTCAACCAATGTTTCAACACACAGCTGAAACTCTAATATTACAATGAAACACAAGATAGTGAAGAGAAAGGAATGACTCATACACAGACGGTGCATTTTAATTTAACTTGTTTACCCTTAGGGGGTGGCCCAATGGTCAAGACTCAAGACACACCCCTGTTGTGTAGCTCAACTTAAAAAAAAAAGAAAAAGAAAAAAAAAGGAATGACCCATAGGTGAAGAGTTGCATATGGGAACATCTCAGGACAATATGAAAGAAAATTGACAGTGTGAAACTAACATAAAATCATCAGTATTCCACCAATAAAGGTAGTGTATCTTACCTAGAACTAGACTTGTTTAAGAGTTCATCCGGGTATCTTCGACGATATTGTTGATTCCACCGAAACCTAAACCCAAACATAAACAAACAAACTACTAAAACCATATCCTCTGATCAGATATTGAAATCAAGAACTTCATAAAAAAAAAGTGAAGAAAAAAAGTAGCTTGAAAGGGGAAAAGGAATGAACTTTCCTAAAACCCCAGGTTGAATTCATCAAAAACTATACGGGTTTTTAGTAAATACAACCAAATCCTCAGGAGGAACAATAAAACAACGCTGAAAAACGAAAATGGAGACAAAATATAAGCTTACGAGAACTCCTGGAATGCGTAGATTGCAGGGTGGACTTTAGGAATGACGAGGGGCAGTCTCTCGAACAGTACGGAAGCGACGATCTTGTCGGAGGTGGTGGTGCAAAACCCTCTTGCCAGAGGGCGAGCCAAGGATGTAATCGATCTACGCATTTCTGGATCTGCTGTGTGTGTGCTGTGGACGAAGAAATAAAAGCCCTTGTTAAACCCTCGCAGAGTCTATGAGCAGCTTACGTGTCCTTTATTTTATTTTATAACTATAAATCTCTAAAGGATTGTATCTAATTCATTTTAATTTAATTTATTCAAAAAAGAGGAACGGAGATCCGAAGCGCCCCGCCACCGGAAGCATGGTTTCGTCACCGGCGAGAGCAAGCGGAAATCAAAATTGAAGAGTGAGATGAAGAACGTACCTGAAACGGAGGGGCACGATTGCCGGAGTTCGCCGTGTTGTCACGACGTTGCTCCTCGGCGAAACGACTGCTCGTCTTTGCTGGGTTGCAACGACAGAAACGGCAGAAGAAAAAGTAAAGAATGCCCTAGTTAGGGCTGCGATCAGATGCTGCAGAGTGTACAGTGGTTCGGTGCACCCTAAATTTTTTTAATCAAAATAAAAAATAAAAAATTTAAAATTAAGAGGCTTCTACCGAAAAAATCCTGAAATATTCTGTTCGACAAAAGACATCAACTTCAGTGCCACTCAAATAAATTAAAATTGCTTCTCAAAAAGTCATAAGTTTACCTCCAATCATTGCAACATGAAACATATTGCGCTCGAAGTCACTTGGCAACGCTAGAAACCCCAAGTCACTGACAACACTCGAAACCTTCATAAGCACCCTGAGTCAAGAGACGCGCCCAAAGTCATCAGCATAGAACAACGTCAGAGAGGTCACATACACCAAGGTGCATCCGAATCTGAATCAGAAGTAAACACTTAGATACATAATCAATTAAACAATGAAAGAATAGAAGAAAAATAAATAAAAGAAAGAATATACATTCACCTATTATTAAATCCTTTTGAAGTGGTCTTTCAATTTGATAGGATTAGACGACCTCCTAATCCAATTTTGAGTGCAAAAAAGACATTCAATTATTCTTGGAGTTAATGAACTCTTAAATTCATTGAGAACTCTACCTACTTTGCTTAAAATTGATCCAGAACTAATAATAGATATTGGGATGACCAAAATATCTTTGGCCATCATACTAACAACAAAAATTTAAACAGTATTGTTTTTCCACCACAACAAAATATTTTAAACACATCATCACACTCCTTTAAACCTTCTCTTAAATAACGATCAAGTTCAAATATGATGTTACCTTGGCTATTACTTTTAAATTGCTTAAGCCCTTTTTTGGTCTGTCATGTTCAACAACCTCAGTATTTGGTTGTGAACATGGCAAACCTATGCCAACATTATAAAAAACAATCATGTTATACTCATTGAACATATCAATCAAGATAGACTAAACCAATTTTGAAATCTCATATGATGATGGATGATACATTTGTCAAATAACATAGTTAACAAACACTAACGTCTGTCTAAAATCAAATATTCAAGTAATGAAAATAAACAAGTTCATCTTGTAAGGTTTTAGAGGGAAGAATAGCGAAAGCAAGCATGCATATATAACAAAAAAAATTCATAAAACCTTTTCAAGAATCCATCTAAGATGAATCTAACTGGTGTTTAGATTGTTTATCTTTCATGTGTTTCACAAACACTTTGAAGAGAGCTTTGATGGTTACAAACACCAGCCGAATGACTCGTGTCTCCTTATAGGTATCCACCCCGAGCTTGAACTTCTCGTCCTTGTGCTAACAAGTACCGAGGACCCTTCGCTTTTTGATCTCTCTAGAACCGGGTAGCACCTCCTCACTTTGTTTCTCTCTTTGCTCTTAATCTTTGGAAAATGAATGTGTGTTACAACAAAGTGGTGGCTGCCTTCACTACTAGAAAAATCCTGTATAGCTACGGAAAATTAGCTAGGGAAAAAATTCCCTAGCTAAATTTAATTTTGCTAGGGAATTTAGCTAGGGAAAAAATTTAGCTAGGGAAAATTTGGCGGGAACTTTTTTTTCATTCCCGCCTGTTTTTAGCTAGGGAAATTAGCGAGGGATCC
>JAYMSZ010003600.1:0-10377 GCA_036897665.1 Pelargonium citronellum | reverse complement strand
CCACGCCCCCCCATGAGCCCACCCCCGCCGCTCAAGGAGCCGCAACTGTCTAGAATTTTCCAGCTCAAAAATTATATTTATAATGTGTATTAGAGTGTCAAATTATGAACTAATGTTAACTAATTTATTTTCATTAAAATATAACATAATTTATTTATTTTAAAATATTGAACACCAATTATGATTTAAAACTATTCATATGACCTTAATTAGTTTTGATAGTTTGTTTAGGGAGGACATTGAGCCAATTGGTATTTTCATACATTACAATGAAAATCAATACTTCATTTCAATTGTCATTCCATTTTTCTTTCAACCTCCAAAAATCATGGGAAGATCAAATTTTCAAACACCCAACTATGTTTATCTTAAAGTAAGTGTGTTCCTAGAAACAAGAAAAGATATTTGACTATAGTCAATACAATTGTTAGCTTCTTTCACACCTTCAACTAAATTAGGAAATTACCTAACTGTTGAAGTTCACTGTTCCACTGTCCAATTGATCAATATTTTTTTCCGGATTTTGTGGTTTAAAAGTCTGGTTTTTTGTCTTCCATAATTTCGATTTTATTTACCACGAGTGCGTTTTAAAAGAAAAGGTAAACTAGGGGTATTTTTTTTCTCAGCAGTAAAAGTACTTTGATTGAAGGATTCAATGAGTGCATACACCTGAGAAACAAGAAAACAGCAGAGAGAACAACTCATGTTGTGATGGTTTTGATCCAATGACTGATAGGAAATGAGTTCACTATTGTTCTAAAATCTGACAAATCAAAATTAAACCGAATATGTTACAAGCTTGCCCTTTTCGTTGCCTTGTCCTCTTGCAAAATAGGGCAATCATGTTCAGAAAACTAAATAATTTCGGAAGAAACCAAAGAGCTGCTACAACAACATACAAGCAAGCAATGAGAGAAAATTTGTATGTGTGCCTAAATAGCTAGCCTTGCACGATCCTATGCGCTACGAAGTTCTGAATTCCAGCATTTCCGTCTTGTATCTCTCCTTGTCCCTCACCCCTTTCTCTTGATACACCTGCACAGCATTCACCACTTGTCATCACGCAACTCACGCATCATTTCCCAATATCTCCAAACATCATGATTTACAGAGTTTTCTCGTACAAAATTACGTGATTCTTGCAGCATATCACCCAGAAAATAATGAGTAACACCTACCTCATTTTGCGTTGAGATATTAACAAATACAAGAAAATAAAGGATGCAATATGAATGTATTATTATGGTGATAAGATGTCATTTACCCAAGTCAGGGACATATATTGTGGAAGAAATCTTATTTTTTTTGTTCAATGCTCCATCATAATCATCACTATCAAATATCTACCGGACATGGAAGAGTTCTAATTTCGCTAGTTCAATGCTGGATTTTCGTCATCTGTTCACATCTACCTGATGTTTGACCATTTAGTTTAATTAAGAGAATCAAGAAGAGCAATATATAGCAACAAAAAGGTGCATTAATTCAAGCTAAAGATGTTTACAATAATATAATTTAGCTAACATCTTAAAACAGACTATTATATGAATAAAAGGCAAGCATATAACCAATCACCATTAGAAGTCTTTGAAAACCTGACACAACTAGTAAATCATATAACCAGTCATCAATTCACTTACTTCGTATTAAAAATAAAAACCCACGATACCATTTGAAGGTAATATTTTCAGTGACTGGTACCATAACCACCAATCAACCACTTTCCATTTGGACTCTCAAATTAATGCAAGACAGATATCAGCATGTATCGCCTTTCTAAATCGTGAAAGGTTAAGATAAGCACAATGGTGTTCTGAATTGATTTACTATTAATGAACTTGAATCCAATCAGCATTGTTGAAAGAAAAACGAAGTTTTTTACAGTCACTCTGTAACTATCTGGCACATTTTAAAAGGCATACAAGCTGCGTTTGATTTAACAGAGTGCTATAACCCAAATACTGAAAACAGAAAAAGTGCAGATTAATACAACTTCTCAAGTGAATTAGATGACGTGCTGCGGTAACAGAATAAAGCATCCATGTAACATAGTTCTTGAAACATTATTGTAGAAGCAAAACATATTGTAACCAAAACATGTACTAGCACTGAGAAAGAAAAAACTTTGAAATACAGAAAATACAACCTAAAAGAAAAAAGGAAATTAAGCGGCAACAACAACAGCACAATATGACGTAATAAGTTCAAAATCACCGAAGTACAATGATGTGGAGATGTGTACCTCTTTTTCAGCCTCTGTGAGATTGTTCCACAGAAGCCCAATCTTCTTGCTGATTGCTCTTTCTTGCCCATAGTATTGAGGCTTTAGCTTGGTGTAATGCTCAGCAAAAAAGAAATTATACCCACTTCTATTTGACTTGGGGCGAGTGGGGTCTCGCAATGCCAACCGGGATCTCTTCCGGCTCCGTCGAGAAGGCATGGCTGGAGTTTGAGACCTCTGACTCTGAGACATGTGTAAAATGGGAGGAGTATGATATAACACACCTTTCAGCTGATTGGAACCCAAGTCCACAGTAACCATATACCCATTATCAAATTTTGCGTCAATGGTACCAAGTACTGAACAACCAATCTGCAATCTTGGACCTGCCACATAGATTATACAGTAATCAACTTTACAGCAGATGCACAGCACTTATATCCAATTATCAGAAAGAGAAATAGGAGAAAATGATATGCATATTGGAGAAATTGAGATGAAAAGTAGAAGGAGAAATTCAGTTAGGAACTTAGTATCTTCTTTTAATAACTTTTACCATAGTTTTAATATTTCCTCTTACCTTAAGCAAGTTACAAAGCCTATCTTTCAGCAACAGTTCATCTTTTCATAGACATCTTTCATGGAAAATATAAAAACACTTCCTTTTTCTTCTTAAGTACTTTTAATATTCAAGTTCAAGAAGTACAGAAGCAGTAACTCTTCTTTATAGTCTGCACAAGGTTTCGATACATGGATAATCCCAATAGTGGGCAACAAGAAAGGAATATGAAGAAATGCAACAGTGTACAATGAAAACCAATGAATGCACGCAATTGAAGAAGAAAAAACAATTTGAAAGGGGATGGTTTCATCTGAGCCTAGAACCTGGAGCATGAAAGTTTGTAGCATTACAAGTGGTACATATAAAACAGTGTGATGCGGTTGAAAAAACAAAAATGAAGGCACTAAAAAAATTGACTGCAAAAAACCATTGTTGTCCAATAATTTTATTAATTTGATCTTACATTACTAGTTAATTTGTTTCCTTGCAGAATATAATGTCTTGAACCAAATAAAGTTAATATTCAAGTTTTTGGGGTGGTTTTTGGGGTGGGGGTGGGAGGCTATCAATTCTCTGTCTGGTATTTTAAGTTGCAAATAAAGTACAGTTGTAATGGAATTCTGAGTTCATGGATTTGAGTATGATTCCTAGAAAATATGGGATTAAACAGATACTTCAAATTAACATGTTACTGTTACCTTTTAATTAGTTAAGCAGTTAAATAAATTCTTTTACCAAGCAGACTAGACAGATATGAATGAAACTGGCACCCCTACCCGGAGCTTGTATAATAGCACCTTCTTCAAGAATTGCGGATCCATTGACAGGGCTTCTTCCCAAAGAATCTGTATAAATGTGAAAATATAAATGCCTTTTCCAACATATATAAACTAATTTAAACAAAATAAGTGAAAATAAAGTCATGCTTGACAGTACCAGGCATAGAAATTGGAGGAACTTGTTTTTGGAAGTAATAGACCTGCTCGAAGTGATATAGCAATGATAGATAGTACTTCCGTAAAACAAATGATGCACTTGTAATTGTTGTTGGGAAATTGAAGACTGCAATCACTTCCTTCCATTTACGATCTCTAATTATCTATAAGTAATTAAAGAGTGACAATAAGAGGAGAATCAACAAAAAGGCAAAGATGGCGAACATTATTTATACATAAAGCAAAAAAGTCCTAAATAATGCAAAATACAACTGGTGATATACCACTACTCAAAAAACACAAAATAGATTTGAACTTGAATATGGTCGCATAGCAGGATGCCCGGAACTTCAAAGGAAAAAGAAGAAGAGAGAGAGTATAAAGTTAACCTCTGTTGTGAGTCTTGTGACCACTGGCCCCCTTTCTGAAAGTTATAGTATATAAAACCAATACAAAATAGCGATTGAGACCTATTATTTCCATATTGATGGACAGTAAGGATGCTATCAATCTAGTGCAAATAGGTTTAGTCTCAAATTTTAGTCATGGCAAACATCACTCATTCATAATTGCAAAAAATGTAATACATCATTCATCCTTCTTACAAGTTTATTCTGTCTCAGTGGCCACTTACAAATAGTTGAAGCATTAAATTTTTTAAATTCTATAACCATACTTTCCCATGTTAATCAAACTTGAAAATGAATACAAAGATAATCGTGGTACTGCAATGCCGTATGCATCAATGCATTAGTTAGTATGAAAAGGAGGGAGTATTTCAAACCTTTTCAAGGCCGCCACGTGATGTGACCTCCACAAACAGTCGATGTAGATCCAAAGCTCTTCCTCCTACAGTAGGAATCCTAATGATTGAAAAATATATGAGAACATTAACCATAGTTTGCTTTGCTGTGTTTTTTACTACTTTCCATAGATGTTTAGGAAAATGTTTGGGGGGTGGACTATGGTTTATGGTTTAAAGATTGGGGCAGGTTAATTATGCATATAGTTGAACTGCAACACTAAAATTAGAAAAATAAATAAATATGCAACAGAAAGATATTCAATTATCATGCACACCAGCTGTACAATTTTCCTAAGAAATAAACTCCTTACAAAAGGAACCTACTTTTATATGATAGGTTATCACGGGACTTAATTACTTCTTATAAAAGGGTCAAAGCTTCACTCACTCCGCTACCAAAAATATGGTATTCCATACACTTAGCCTGTCTCGCTGCAGTTACACATATTACAGCACATGCTTCAAATTACTAATACAAACTCATTTTCTGAACATTTCACAGAGGTAAATTGCATACATTCTTGCTCAAGATCGGAGATTTGGGATTTACCTGTTGCACGTCAGAGCATAGACTTTATTTATACTACAACTTAACTTTACAAATAGGCGAGCAAGAGCCCTGGAAGCGTGCAATGCAAGGTTTAAGGTTTTGAGATTACCAAGCTTCCAATACGAATAAATATCCTTTATTTCTGTAATGTAGGATTTCCCTATTCTTGAAAATTGCTGCCATTACTATATATCCGTGTCGAATATACAAAAGAGAAGCTACCTATTAGGTTTTTGAGTCTCATAATTTGTTCAGGAAAAATATCTCCTAACTTGAGACTTATGAGTAGGTAGTAAAGCCACAATAATGATCCAGATGTGCTAAACGCATCGATTGACTTAGATACAGAAAATACAAAAAGAGAGAGTAGCCAGTTCACAATTTTTGTGAGCCCTAGATAGATCAAAGGGATCATTTCTCTAATGTTGGTTTGTATCCGAGTTCAATCCAATAAAAGTGAAGTACAACCCATGGCCGTAGGCAGTTTCCGACCAACGTAAACCCGTTGTATGCTTGTGATTGATAGCTTGTTTTTATTATTATTTCAGATATCGTGCATCTTACTGATTGTGATACAAGGGTAATTTCATAACAGAAAAGTGACATTAGGGTCCTTGGAGTAGAAGCCCTAATTCACAACATTACCTAAATAACAAGGACAAAGACTTCTTCCTAAGGACATTCATCACAACACACCTAGTTTCTGCATAAACAGTAGAAGAATATGCACAAAATGACAGAGCATACAAAGGGTAAAAGGCATTTATGAGACCAGAAGTATATCAATTGCAAGAAACTAACAAAAAAATTGACATGATACTCCACTAAAAGATTTAAAGCTCTATAAATATATTATTTTTAAAAATAAAAAGTAATAATAAAATATTTGTTCCCAACAATAAATCACATATAAGAACATTAAAGAGATATAGAGTTCTGTTTATCCAAAACAGCAACAAAACCTTTCCCAGATGCTAAAGTTAACTACAAGAATCCTATAGTAAAACTAGTTGAGATCCTCCACTCAAATCCAATTCCTCCACTGTCTTATCTTGCATCATATCATCTATTACACTTGCATTACCACATCCTTCTTACGTCCTTGCAAGTTAACTTAGGTCTATAAATCCTTATTTTAGAAAAATAAAGGAAAACATTTATTCCCTAAACAAAACAAAACAAAACAAAACAAAAACACATTAAAAACACTACTTTTTTCCAAAAAGCAAAGGAGAGAAATGGTGGCGGTAAAAAGAAAATTCCATGGCCTTCCCCAACGGAATACAAGACTATGAACTAAAAACAAGAATGGCGTCTTACCAAATGAGAAGTAAAGCCCAAAGAAACTGATTGATTGAACCAATATTTTAGAGATTGAAAAGGCACAAGGGAAAAGAATGATTGCAAATCGTAAGTTAGCATACAACACATAATTGACTCCTCTTTACAAAAACTGTTCAAAAACATGGGACAAAATTGAAAGGCCACAACTGGGAGTCCATATATGAAGTTCCAAAAGTCTGGGAGAATCTTGAATGAGTTTTGTCCTCTGAGGTTGAAAATCAGTGAGTTTATTTTAGTGTTAGAAATATTACATGAGGTGTTTGCTTTTCTCTGGTTTTTTCCCTGATTCACATTCTTACTATGGTACCTATAAAAATAAAAGGCCCCATATCATCCTAATCTCAACAGTGTCAGTTCACATAAAGGCTAAGAAAAATATTCTCAGTGAAAATAATTATTATATCACATATTCAATATCTACTGCTTATCCTCAATTATAGATTGAGAAATCGATTCTGACATATACTCTCAAGTAACAAATAATTTATATTACACATTGGTGTAAGACTTTAGCTATATTTTGAATTTTGTGGTACCTGTTTTCCTTTTATTACATGTTAATCTATAGCAAAAGAAACTTATGGGCAATAATATTTACATTCAAGCAAAAATTAGAAACAAATTCACAAAGAAAAAAAAGAAGATAAAACTATAACAGATTTAAAAAAAAAAAAAAAACTAATTCTGTTACACCAGCATGCAGAATGAAGAAAAACTGAAGTATGATTCAAAATTCATTACCTTTAAGTTATTTTCATCATGAAAGTGACCCAACTGCCACTAAGGTATTAAAACCTAGGTCCAGGCTACATCTATGGGAACTTCTTAAAGACAATAAGAGAAACTTCAAAAAATCAAAAATGAAAATCAAACCCCCAAATGTGGAAGCCATCAAAGGGAATCAATCAGCACAACACACCAAGGGATTTGCACATTCTGATAAATGGGCAGATGAAATTACACACCAAAACAAAAATCTAAGCAATACCCATTATTTTTTAACAGACATAAAAGAAGATAGAGGCACTTACACAAATTTGGTAGCAAAGGATAGGTGAAAAGCCTTGAGCTTTGCCCAGAAAAGGTCAGGAGTCTGAAGAAGCTCATCATAGTGAGCAGTAGCAGGAGGGTAGGTGAGTGGTGATTGCCCATTTGAGGTTTCAGTGAGGAGCTTCTGTACGGACGAAGAAACAAGAGGAGAAGAAGTAGCGGCAGAGCTGTTGGTTGCTGGGTCCATGCCCATGGACAGATGATGGGTAGACATTTTTAGTCAGAGCAAAGAGTACCAGATTTAAAAATTTTCTTTTTTTCCTATCCAACTACTACTGGTTAATAGTTAATACTGGAGCTAACAGATTTAGTCAAAAATAGATGGCACTAAAATACTAACAAAATTACTGCTAAAACATTTGGTTGTGTAAATAAAAAGAGACTCTTGTTTATTTGGTTTGATGAGATCTGGAAAATAAAAGACAGAGGACAGGACAGAGATTTGAGATTAGGGGAAGAAGATGTAAGGGAAGGTTATTAATATTAATATTATTGTTGTTATTAGAGGAGAGAGGGATTTGGAAAAGTGAAAGAAATGTGAAAATGGAGTGAAAGCATTTCCCAATAAAAAAAATAAGATAAACATTGCTTTTGTGAATTTTTTAAGTTTGTTGGTGTGCACTGTTTGGGTGAATATTTTTTTAGTAGGATTAATGTTCAGATGTATATAAAATGTGAATAAAAAAATTCAATTAGTGAATGTCATTTTTTTTGTTAAATAATTAGTGTGTTTTCTTGATGCTCCTAAAGTAATTATGCTTCATTTCTAAAAATAAATATCAGCTTATTAGCATAAATTAAGGTGCATGGATAATGATATGATTTTAGTCTATGGTATACATGAACAAAACAAGCATTAGTTTGCCCGAAAAACAACTATTAATTATATTATTCTTAAAACAGACTTTATATTTAATTGGATAAAATGTAGTTGAGCCGGTTTAAATGAAAAATAAGTCATACATCTAAAACAATGTAATAGTTTTTGTTAAGGACAAAACGGCGTAGTAATAATTAAACTGTCAAACGAAATGTATAATTGTAAATGACCAATAAATCCCGACTTAAATAAAAATGACTAATAATTTATTTTCAAATTTTCAAATTCAATATTTGTGTGTGATTAATGGAAGTTGAATACAATTAATCGGAAACTAGAGAATACTAGAATTGACTTAAACAATGTGTTGAATTTGACCAAATAATGTACATTTGTTATACAACGTGTTCTACGAATCTTTTATTGTATTCTAAAACTATTTTAAAAATATATATTTTTTTTTTTGGTAAGAAAAGAAAGGAAAAACACAGACTAACAGACAACAAAGCGAAGACTCGACACGCCTCTAGCATCTTCCCGAACCAAATCTGCCACTCCATCCGGAACACTCATGAAAGTGCACCAGTTATCCATAGAGAAACCCATATTCGCCAGGCCGTCAGCAACTCGGTTCCCTTCCCTATAAACATGAGTAACATCAACCTCCCAATTTCTATTCAATAATTCCTTTATGTCCAAAAGGATAGCCTCAGTTCTCCAATTCACACTGCCTCCTCCCAAAGCCAGACTCACCACTGAAGAGGAATCAACTCCCACCTGCACCTTGCGCCAACCACCAGTCCAAGCCAGCTGAAGCCCCCCTCTAAGGCCTTCTAGCTCCGCTGTAAAAGCATTACAATGACCCAAATTACAAGAGAAACCAACTAACCATTCTCCCATAACATTCCGAATAACACCACCAGCAGCCGCCGGACCCGGGTTGCCTCTACTCGCACCATCGGTATTCAAGGATATCCATCCCTCAGTAGGAGCAGCCCACAAAATCGGAACCTCAGTTCGCTGCACAGAGCATGTATTCTGACCAAGCCTCACCTCCTCAACAATATTTACCTCTGCAAGGATAGCTCTGACCGGATCAGCAGGCACCACATAACTCGGCTGTAATAATTGACCACACCGCCACCGCCAAACAGCCCACAGGGAGGAACCAAAAATAGTACCCCCAACAGAAGTTACCAACCTGAATCTTAGCATTATGAATGTTCCAATCAATCCAATCACTCGCACCCAAAGCAAAAAATTGGGTTTTTAAGTTAAAAGGAACAATAACTTCCCAAATCTGTCTCACAAAATCGCAATCACGAAGGAGATGGCATTCGTCCTCAACTGCTAAACCACAGCGAAAGCAAAGAGGGTCTTAGTTGATGCCCCGCTTGTACCGAAGATAATTTGTATGAAGACGTTCCCGCCTTGTTAACCAACATAAGTAATTCCATTTATGAGGACCCCAAAGCCTCCAAACCTGCAACCATTTATTGTTAAACTGATCCGGGTTTCCGTTAGTCAAATCATAAGCTGATTTAACCGTATAGCAACCCGACTTATGCAGCCGCCAAACAGTTCTGTCCTTAACTTCCCTGCGCAAGGGGATAGCCACACCAAGGACCTTGTCAGCAATAGAACTAGGAAGGAAGCTACGAACTAAGTTTGAGTCCCAGCCCCCCGAAGCCTTGAAGAAATGACAAACTTTCAAGTCAGCAGTAGTCGAAAGCGAAAGCTCATCAGCAAGCGACTTATCTCCACACCAAACATCCTGAAAGAAGTCAATCGACTTACCATCTCCCACCTGCCACCCCATACCAGTCTCTAACAGGTTCGCACAACGGGATATACCACGCCAGACACGAGAAGAACCCGGACGACAAGCTGAATCTAAAATCGCACCATCCGTGCCATATTTTTTTTAAGTGTACACTGTTTATATCAAATGCATTTAAAAAATATATTATTTCCTTGCTAGCCTCAAAATTAGACACTAATACATTATACATTTGATGAGACATGACCTATTTTGGTACATGAACTTTGAACAAATGTACAAATAGGTGCATGAACTTTTAATTTGTACA
>JAYMSZ010003599.1:0-10377 GCA_036897665.1 Pelargonium citronellum | reverse complement strand
CGGGAATGGGGGCGGGGAATCCACCCCCCGCCCCAACCCCGCCCCGTTGCAATTCCTAAAAATTACTAATTTTATCACATATTCATTCTTGAAATTTGAAATATCTTAATTATCCTAATTGACAAAACCGTGGTTGTTGTCCGGGACACGACGATATCCCCTCCATCGTCCTCTACGAGTACGCGACACCTCTTCATCGTACCTCACCTGACTGACAAACAATTCGAAAATCGAACACTATCCATTTCAGTTTTCGCAGTCTAAAGGGTTTAGCAATGAAAGCTTTGGGACTTCCGTCGCTCGCCACCGTCTCACTCTCTCCTTCAGATGCTCATTTTCAGAAGCACAGTTCCTCGAATTTACTGTCGAGCAAAGCACAGTGTCTCATGTCGACGGAGCTTTCTTCTCTAAAAAGCAACAGACTTTTTGGCCAAACTCACCGTCTCGTATGTCGATTTTCTCCATATATGTATTTTATGTTAATGGGTTTCATTAAACTTACCAGTTTTATCTTTTATTTTTGCGTCTACATATGAAAGTACTTTCCTTTACCTAAAGTGTGTCAGTTTTGGGAATTTAGGAATGATCATTCTGGTGCATGATGTCCTAGCAACCAAATGGGGATTATAATTTTTTTAACATTTTTCTTTTCCTGAGATGGGTTCTATTCTTTTTCTTCTTTAAATTAAGTCCAGGAATGTAATTCGAGTTCGGGCTGCTGAAGAAGATTATGAGTTGAAGCAAATGAGGGATATGGCTGCGGCCCGAAAGCGATGGGAAGCACTGGTATTGTATTTCTTGCCATCTTTTTTACATTGCTTTGGAAATGACAGTTTTAATCTAATTTGGCCGTGCCGAGATGCCGACATTAATAACATGTGATTCAAATATAATTGAAAAGCTCATTGATTGCTAGCAACTTGGATGTACTATATCTTGCTAGGCATTGATTGCTTCCGCTGACTTAATAAACTTGTACATCATAATAATGAAAGTGGTTGTGATGTTATTATTGGAAATGACTGGTTTCTTTTCAATTTCTTCATGGTGATGATGTGTCATGCAAGAAAATGTAGGGATACTAAAACTCTTTGGATTCCTTTTTCCTCTCTATATGATCTCACATACACAGTACCATATAAATGATGAATAGTCTTATGATTCTTATTCTGCAGTTGTCTATTTCAATTGTGGTTAGATTTTTGAGAAATGATTTTTACATGTGTGCTATTGCATGTAAAGCACATGTGTGCTAACGTGGCTGCATCTCACCCGTCCATCTATGAACAGTACACACACAACTCCCTGCATCCGTGAACAGTAACCGTGAACAGTAACACTCACACCCAATAGGACGTACATGTGCTTTACATGCAATAGCACACATGTGCTGATCAGCTCCCTAGATTTTTTATCTTTATCTATTGGTTGTTAATTTTGTGTGGTAGTCACTAAAATTTGTCAGAAATATGAGTTATTAGACAGTTTACGCTGTTGAGATCACTAATGATGGTTTTCATCTAAAGCTCCCGAGCCCTAGGTTTGCTGTAGCAAAGGGAGACCATATATCACATTTAAAATGCATTAGCATTTATAGATTTTTACTATTTTCCTTTAAGTTAAATATTTTAGAGTAAGGTATAAGTTTCTAATATCTATGTTCATGCCTCACTTGGGCCATATATTGCCTAGGAAGGACTAATTTGTAGCTGCTGCCTTTGTGTCTTGATTACACTTCGTTGCATAAAAAAACATTTGTTGTGGTTGTGCAGGTCAGAGAAGATAAGGTTAAGGTTCTTACACCTAAGGAAGCAGGTTATGCAATTCAACTCTCTAACAAAACTCTACTTGACGTTCGTCCCTCTACTGAACGCAAAAAGGTGCACAAGTGTTTGGTTCATCTTTTTATTTTTAGACATATGAAAATGTCCTATTCCTTAAGCTCACTGTTTACTCAGACGTGGCTATAATATCTGCCATTTTATGTCATCTATCATTATTTGGCTGATTGTGTGATATCTCTTCGATACTAGTAACTTTAAGGTTTATAGTTGTTATAGACTCAATTGACACCTATTATTGTTGCTAAACTGACAAGTGGAATTCTTACTCTCTCTTTTCTCTTAATAATTATTTGGGAATATTGTTTTAAGTCTGGAATCATCATTTGATTATCATATTTTCCTGTCTTGTAGGCATGGGTAAAAGGCTCAACCTGGATTCCAGTCTTTGAGGTTGATAATAGATTTGATGCTGGAACTGTTTCGAGAAAGGTCACAAATTTCTTATTTGGTATAACATTGTTCATTTGTTCTTGCTAACTTGTCTTTCTCAATTGATATCATGTTTGTCATTTCTTTGCTTACGCTCCTACGCCATTGGAATTAGAATTCATGCTTGCTTGATAAAGCTTCATGGTATTTTGCTAAAATGACTGTCCTGCACCAGTTAATATCTAGATTAGTGTTTTATGATGAAGATAAATAGAAACTCATCTCCTGTGAGGTATTAAATACTAGAAGTATTCTAATATCAAACCAAACTTTCAATGATGAGTTTGAGGATTTTTTAGATATCTCACCTATTCCACTCTTCTCTAAATGTAGCGAGACAGTAATTCTGAGTGGCTTCACTCTAAAGGATCCATATGTTCGTGGAAATATTGATGCAACATTGTTGACATTTCAATAAAGTCAACACTGTTGGCTTCTCTAAGTTGACATTTCACTATCATCAACAGGAAGTCTCTGATATAAAGTGTTCTGCTCTATTCCCAGCCTGACACATAAGAACTACGTGGATGATGATCGCATGAGAAAGATAGTTCCGTGCAATATTTTGCATTAAGACGTGAAACACTATGTGTTAGGATTAGTAATGAATCTCCAACTCTTCTAAGCAAGAAGAGCCACCTGAACTCTTGAATTCCGGGTCAACTGACTACCCATTTTGTTTGGATTCAATTTCCTCCTTTTTCTTGTGCATGAGTTGCTTTCCCATTAGTTTTTAACCACCAAATCTTCTACATTTGTCTACCAACTCAGTCAACAGCTGTAAATGAATTTTGTAAGCAGATTGGGTCTAAACTGGGAGGCCACTGTTCATAGATTTGGTCATTGGAAAAAGAAGAAGAGATAACATAATCATAGTGACTTATGAACTACTGGGCTGCTTTTTAACTTAGACTTGTGTTTCTGTAGGAGGATGGTGGAGTGGCGTCCCTACATTGTCTTTCGATAAGTATGCACAATTTTTTTTTTTTGTTAACATATTCTGATCTAGTTCACATTACTACACGTTGAATTCAGTATTCATTATTTTCTTCTTCTTTTTTTCAACAGCAAGTTCTTATCCAAAGTTGAGGAGGAATTCCCAAAAGATACAGACCTTATTGTTGCGTGCCAGAAGGGATTGAGGTGAATACTTCATATAGCTGGTTAGACAATCATATGATTGGTAGTCAAAATAATTATTCAGCTAGGTCTATGAAAGGGAACTGTGTTTGTGGTTTCATTAGTGAGTGAAGATAAACTCTCATTTTATTCCAAAACAAAATTACAGAAGGGGAATTGTATGATCCCTTTTAGCCACAAGATGATTCTAAATTCATCGTTGTGCTTAAAAAAACTTAAAAGAAAAAAAAGAAAAAAAGCGGGAGGGCAAAATGAAATTTTAGAATTATCCAGCATGCAGGTATGATTAGCCAACGAACTCAGATGTACAATTAGTGATCTCAAAGCAGATTGTGGCCTTTTCAGACTGGTTCTAGATCTGCACATCTCTGTTGCTTCTCCAGTTCCGTTTTGTTTTCCTTTTTGTTACCACTGCTTTTCTGAGGCAAGATGCTAAATTATGTTCTTGGACAAGCCTTTAAACCTTTGGCCACTAATTTCAAACCCCTGTTTCAGCTTTCTAAGAAACACAAATGTGCCACTTGTGACCCTACCTAAAACTTTCTTGTTCTGTCTTCTGTATGGAATAATATATTCATCAATTAAAAGACATATTGATGGAGGTGAATTGTCATTTACGTATAAATTAAGTAAACACAAATACTGCATTTTTTTTCCCATTCTAAACCCCATCTTACTCTGTAGATCTTTAGCTGCTTGTGAGATCCTATACAATGCTGGCTATAGAAACCTTTTCTGGGTTCAAGGGGGTCTAGAGGGTGCTGAAGAAGAGGTACCCGTGCTTCCTATCTGAAGTTTATTTTGCTTTTTTATATGTATATTTATTTTTAGATTGAAAATTGTAATTCCTCTTGTAAGTTTGGTTGCTTTAACGTGGGGTCTCATTATCTGTGAAGCAGGATCTTCCCAGAGAAGGTCCTCAGCCGCTTAAGCTTGCTGGAATTGGTGGGGTATCTGAATTTCTTGGGTAAATCTCATTTTTACACTCTTCATTCAAATGTGTGTTCAAAATAAACAATTATTTTCCTTTTCTTTTTGTGTATGTACAAATACATTCCTCTCATGCTTTAATTTGCTAAAGACTAGCATAGGACACAAGCACAAATTCATGGTATCCGTGCGAGAGAAGTGGCCCTATTTGATAGCCTCATAAATGGGCAGACGATATGCTGAACTGGTTGCATAGATAATACAAACACGATCCACCAAAAATCTTAGATTTCCATGTGACGCAAATAATTTTGCATAAACGTGAAGGTTGGAGTTGACATCATCACTAGAGTAACATTCACCTTGCTCTGATCGCGGTGCAGGAAACACATATAGATATCCTACCAGATTTTATAATTTTCGCTACATTTTCTGTTTCATTTAGTCATATCCTCTTTTAGTACATAAGACAACTCAAAAGCCTGAACTTGGTGCAATTATTTCTTGGTTTGTTATTATTTTCAGTTGGACTGATCAGCAAAGGGCTGCAGCTGCAAGAGAAGGTTGGAGTTACCGATTAATTTTCTCTGCTCGTCTGGTAATGATTCTCTTGACCATTTGGGTGAAATGAGCTACTGTTTACATTCGTATTGGGTTATCTGATGTGCTCTACAAATCTTTCTGATGATAGGTTGGCGTGGTTGTCCTTGCTGATGCTTTGTTTCTTGGGGCTCAGCAGCTAGTACATTATATTCAAGATATAAGGTCCCACTGAATTTAAATGGCAGGATTTTGGAGGTACATGATTGAACTATATAAGAGATGGCAATTTTCAGTTTTGGACCATACTTGACGGAACATTTGACAAGACTATGTAACTATGTAAATGAGATAAATGATTTTGTAACCCCCCACCGCACAAAAAAGAAAAAAAGAATCAGTTTGTAATGCATGGCCATTGAGACAAGCTCTTATGGAATGGTTCTTCCTTCTGTTTCAATTACAATTTTTTTTTTCGTTATTTAATGTGATCCTGGTTAATATTATGATCGTCACCATTTCCCCCGAGTTATGTTCTCAAAAAGATGTGTCTTGTAATTCTCTACAAACCCTGTCTGGTAAGTTAAAATCTTAGTTTTCTTCTGGTATGTTGGGAGACTAGAAGCAGAACATGTATATTGCTTTTGGAATGTTTATACAGCCATTGGTTTCTCTACATAATAAGATTTTAATTTGTTTAAATTCACTGTTAATATACATATATTATTCTGATTGAAAGAAACAGAGCCATATTATTACGAGTTGCAGGTATGGTTATGAGCCAAAGGATTAACTTTACCATGCTCTACGGAAACTCACTCTTGCATTAACTACCCTTGTGTTTGACACAGTGCCTTGGTTTACTCTCTTGGTTTCATCGCTAGACACTTCATTGAGTGATTAGATTTTACTATCTTGGTTTTGTGTATAGGAAAAGTGTGGTTTCGCAGGAACAACCAAATTGGCTTCCTATGCATTGTGGTGCCAAAAACTTCTGTCATGTCCAAGTCTTTAGCTTGTATACCTGGAGAAGTTGGGCGAGGGCAAGCTTGACTCCTGCTGTTCCAAATGCTATGGCAGGGCAGATTCTTCTACCTGCTCCGAAAGGTATGAGCTCAAAATCCTGTCTCTTAAAGTCATATTCTCCCTAAAAATCTCTCTGGTTTAAATGTTTCTGGATCTACCCATGATCCCTGGCATCGACGAAAATTACTGTTTTGGCTATAATATCATACTCATCTATGGTTATATCTTCCATGGCTTCTCTCGGTACTAAGAGAGGAGCAGGAGAATGCAATAGGAAGATCTCTTTGATGACTGCTTTCATGTATTGCAGCTGAGATAGATCACATTGTGCTACAACTTTGCTCTGTCCGACGATGCTTCGTACTTCTGCTTATGCTTTTCCCATGACTTGGAGGATCATGATGAGCTTTGTCATTCTCCAATCCACACCTATGAAGCTTGTATCACTTCCGACACTAAATGTCCTGCAATGTTAGCATATCCGTATAAGTGGAGTCTTCATGCAGATGATAATGCCAAGTAAAGACTCTTATTTCTTTTAATACAGATATTGAGTCATTGAGTGATACAATAGAAAAAAGATGCGGCGAAGGAAGTATTGGTGATTTACCAGGATGATACCCTTGACATTATATATGGTCAGAGGCATTTCCAATTCCATAGAACCTATTTTATGTTGGTCGAGTAAAACATCCACTAGGTCCTTATGCTCCCATTTTGCTCCGTCTGGATTGAGATGCATAATTTCATAAAAAAAAATGATCAAAGCGATGAAAGGTGTGTTGAAGTCATGCTTCCATGCCTGTTAAGCTATGGATGAACTTCATGAAAGGGAAGTTGAAGTCTCCTATATATGCTTAATCCTCCTAGCAGTTCTTGATACTCATCGAGCTTTGTTTGGAACCCATACTTGTCGTTAGCATATAGTCCTTGAATCTTAGAGAGGTTGGTAGCGACTAGATAAGACTCTGCAACTTGACGGGCAACCTCTTCTCTTCTTCTCTTATGAAGCCAAATGATTGCACTCGTCTGGCACTAACTAGCTCCAGTGTGCAGATCTTGCGTAGTGCTGCCAGTAAGTTTCATAGGGGGAGAAGGCATGAATTCAATATCATTTTCCATTAATCTTTTGAAGAATTTAAATCCTTATGGCCCCCTAGGGGTGGCGCAATGGTCAAGACACACACCTCCAAATAGGAGGTCGTGGGTTCAAATCACATTTCGTCGGATGGGGTGGGGTTTTGGGTTATAAGGGGAGAGCATCCTCTGTTGTGTAGCTCAACGGCTAATTTTTTTTTTTTAATTCTTATGGTTTCTTCGTACCTTAGGCATTCCTTTAGTCGTGAAGATGGTTGATTGGCTGAACTTGCAGAAGTGGAAAACATTTCAATATATGAAACATGGAGAGGGCCAAGAAAAAGGAAAGGAACAAGGAAGTGGTAGAAGCAGCATATGGTACAGCTCTAAGCCTCTAACTATTCAAGAAAACTTGCTTTCATATTTTAGCTTTGAGAGAATGGTTCTAGTTGCTGAATATATATGCACGAAAAAAGAGATTTCAATAGGGTTTGTCCAAAGACTTTTTGGCTCCATCCATGAGATAGATGATGGTTTTGGTACACTCCAAATCTTGAGTTATGCGACACAAAAAAATTCTTCCATATTATCAATTCATGTCCTTTGCATTGTGTAAGTCATAAGTAGAATTTTATTTATTTGTGTTTTAATGTTTGATGACATCCAAACATAAACACACTCTAAAATCACAAGTGAGGAGTGGGAACAGCAAAAAGAGGTAACTTTTTGTGGGCAGACAGCCCAATAGATTCTGTCATATCCAAATCTTCTCCTCTTGCACCACCAGGCAGCAACCAATCAAACTTATGTAGCAGATTCGCTAATACAAGCTCAATTATGGTCATGGAAAATGTAACTCCTGGACAACCCCTCCTCCCAGCTCCAAATGGTATTAGCTGAAAATCATGTCCTTTGAAATCTATACTTGAGTTCAAAAATCTTTCTGGTCTAAACTTGTTAGGCTCTTCCCAGTATGCTGGGTCCTGCCCTATTGTCCAGGCGCTGACAATAACTATGGTCTTTGCAGGAATGTCATAGCCTTGTACCTTCACCTCTTCAGACGATTCTCGTTGAACAAGCAATGGAAAAGGAGGATGGATACGCAGAGTTTCTTTGATCACACAACTCAGGTATTGCATTTTTTCAGTGTCAGCCTCAGTTATGGTTGATTTAGTTCCAACAATCTTTATAATTTCCTCCTGTGCTTCCTTCATGACTTGTGGGTGCCTTAGTAGTTCTGTCATTGCCCATTCTAGAACTGTGTATGTTGTTTCAGTTCCAGCAGCAAACACATCCTATAACAAATAAAAAGCAGGCATGATCGTTAGACTGGAATCGGGAACATAAGACAAGTATTGGTGAAAACTGACAGTACAGTCTTACCAAGAGAATTGCTTTTATGTTGTCTCTGGCTAAGGAAACACCATTTGAGCTATCTTCTTGAATTTGGAGCAGAACATCCACATAGTCCATCTCATCTTCCTCTTTCAGACCATCATGATTTCCTGTTTTCTGAGCTACATGATCATCGATGACTCTATCAAGAAACTGATCAAACTCTCGGAAAACTCTCTCTACTTTATGGTATAGGCCAGTAACATAGTGGAGCCAAGAAAGCCATGGAATGAAGTTTCCCACATCAAAAACACCCAACAGCTCTGAAAACTCACCCAACAGCTTTGTGAACTTCCTGCCGTCTTCCCCTTCACTGTACTTCCTACCAAAAGCAGCCCTGCAGATCACATCATTTGTGAGCGAAACGAACATTTCACTCACGTTTACGCAACAAGAACCAGATGAATTGTTTGTTTTAGACTGTTGGGTAATCTTGTTGATCATCAGAGCAGTCTCTTCTTCTCTTATGGCTCGAAATGACTGAACCCGTTTGAGGCTTAGAAGCTGCAGAACCGATATTTTCCTGATTTGCCTCCAGTACTCTCCATAGGGAGCAGAGGCCAAGTCCTTGTTGTCATAGACTAACCTTCTAGCAATTCGTGTTCTAGGCCTATTTGAGAATACGATGTCATGGGTTTTGAAGATCTCTCGGGCAGCATCAGGGGAGGAGACGACGAGAGCAGGAGTGCTGCCAACGTGGAGGAGCATGAGGGAGCCATGGCGGCGAGACAACGAGTGGAGAGAGCGATGTGGAAGGTGGCCTAGTTGGTGGAGGTTTCCTATAATGGGAAGGTTTGGTGGTGAAGGTGGGAGCTTCAGCTGGTTGTTCTTGTTGTTGCCAAATAACCATACTTTTGCAAGAAAGATGGACAGAAAAAGAAAGGAGAGAAGAGTCACAAAAATGGGTTGCAATAAGAACTGCAGATCCATGGACATGATCATGTTGTGTAGCTTTCTTGTGCTTGTGAGGTTATGCTTATGCCAAAGACTATATATAGATGCCCACTCAACACAACTCTAGAGAGAAGAATGAGCTCTAACTGTAGAGGTGTAATTGTGTTGGAAATCTTGATGGATGATCTAATTGCAATTAAGACATTTATGTTTACTACACACTAGCAATGTAGTAGGCATTTGAAGGGACCCAATATGTGACGTAGCAGTACCTAACACAACACATTGGTAATAAATTTCTCCAGACTTTGACTCTCGTAAAAGTTTGAGCATGCATGCATGATTAGAGTTTTGAATGGGAGGGTGGTAGGAAAAATGAGCTGATGGGACTTTGTCGTCCCCATGACAACTCCCAAACGGGCTCGGATGACTCTGGTACCCGTCTCGTTGGACTCGTGTCGTCGTTTCAGACGTTTCGGTTGTCTGGACTCGCCAAGGAGTGTATATAGAAAATATCCAGACGGTCTGCCTGGCCAGACGAATTAACTAAACAAAGAGAGTCAAGTACTGGATTGTGACTTTCAAAGTCGCATTAAAGTTTGATTGGGTGCAGAGAAAGTTTCAACATTGTGTATGCGGTGATTGGGTTATGATCTATGAATTGTTGAGTTACATTGAGTTTTGAACTGTGAAGGTCAAATAAACAGCTAGCGGATAATATATTCAAATCAAAGTTTGGCAAAATTGGTTGCGTCATGCATGAATATGAATTCAACATTCAAGGGACAAATTGTTTATGCAACTTGCAGTGGCCCCAAACACTTCATAGCCAACCCTACTTCCTTTATTTATCTTTGAATTTGAGATACGAACTAATTGATCAAAAGGAGATACAATTTTAGTAATATCTGTATAACAAGTTAGTTATGAGTTAAAAATAATCAATAACCTCTCTGTAATAAGTTACTTAGTATATTATTGACTTTTCTAAAACACGTGTCCATGAGAATTAAAGAGTAATAGAACACAATACATATCTTTATTTTTGTGATGAATGCACAACAACAATGGAAAACAAAACAACATTAAAGAGGAGTTGCTA
>JAYMSZ010003598.1:0-10378 GCA_036897665.1 Pelargonium citronellum | reverse complement strand
TGCCCTCCCCTGCACGCTCAACAATCCACAATCAAGGCCAAACATGAAATGGGTGGTGGAGGCACTTTCCGGCAACATTCCGGGCAAATTGCCGCCACTTCCTTCGTTCCAGTCTCACCCTCTATACATCACTTTATCCTCCCCAACCAACACTAGCTCAAGCAACACAATCACCACTGGCACAAACAACACAAACACCACCTCCACTACCACAGCAGCAACAGAAACTTATGTCACAGCCATAGGAGACACCATATATGCAACTGCAGAATACAGAAGCAACAGCAACAGCAACAGCACGAGCTCTTCGGAGAGCATTCGTCCAAGGGCAAGCAGTGCTTTTCCCATGGTCGAAACTCCGAGAGAAATACCCTACAAGGAAATAGTTTCAGCCACCAACAATTTCTCAGATTCCAACAGAGTGGCAGAGCTGGACTTTGGAACTGCATACCATGGTTTTCTTGATAATAGTCACCATGTCTTGGTCAAGCGCCTTGGTTTCAAGACATGCCCTGCACTGCGTATACGCTTCTCCAATGAGCTTCAGAACTTGGGAAGGCTCCGGCACAGAAACTTAGTGCAGCTCCGAGGATGGTGCACCGAGCAAGGAGAGATGCTCGTAATCTATGATTACTCAGCAAATCACCTTCTGAGCCACCTCCTGTTCCACCATGATTGTAACAAGAATGTCCACTCAGTTCTGCAGTGGAGCCATAGATATAACATAATCAGAGCACTAGCTACAGCCATTCTTTATCTTCATGAGGAATGGGATGAGCAAGTTATTCACAGAAACATTACCTCCTCTGCCATTGTTCTTGATCCAGACATGAACCCAAGGCTCAGTAGCTTTGCTCTGGCTGAATTCTTGACAAGAAATGAGCATGGCCATCATGTGGTCAGTCAGATGAGCAAATCAGTTTGTGGGATTTTTGGTTACATGTCACCAGAGTATATGGAATCTGGGAAAGCTACCACAATGACTGACATCTATAGCTTTGGTGTGGTAGTTCTTGAGGTGGTCACTGGACAGATGGCAGTGGACTTTCGGCGACCGGAAGTGCTGTTAGTGAAGAGGGTCCATGAATTTGAGTCGCAAAATAGGCCAATGGAAAGACTGGTTGATATGAGTTTGAATGGAGAGTATGATCATAAGGAACTGAAGAGGCTGGTGAAATTAGGAATTGCTTGCACAGGCTCCAACCCAGAATTAAGGCCAAGCACGAGGCAGATTGTAAGCATACTAGACGGAAATGACAAGTTCTTAATGGAACAAGAGCATACAAGAGAGAGTAAGGAAGATTGGAAACAGAGACATGCTTGTTCTTTGTCACTGATTAAGAGAATCCAAGCTCTGGGAATACAATGAAACTCACCTACCACATATATTACATTAACATGTAGGTATATATATGTAATCTGGGTTTGGTTCGCCTAATCGCTATATAAGGATGCTTTGTCTCTTGTTTTCGTAATTTTGTATACTATTTCAGGCACATACTGTCTATAGCAAAGATAGAAACAGGTCTTTCGATGTACATTTTATGTTCATATGTTCATGTATCTATGTAGCAAGTATGTTTAGAATTGAAGATGCACCAATAGTTTTTACAATGCTATCATTGTGATTGATATAAAGATTTGTTTCTATATTACAGAAAGAGAGCATAGCATACACATAAACATAATGCAACAACACATTCAGAAATCAATAGGTAGGGCCTTCGGACATACGCGTCATTTTGTTGTGTATTAAGATGCCAATTACATGCTGTCATGAGGTGTGGTTCCCGTAGAAAAATTGTCATCTTCAGCGCCAATTCCAACCCAATCAACAAAAGCGAAGAGGAATTCCCTGAAGCTGACCTTCCCATTCTTGTCCCAGTCCATTTCTTCTGCATCAATTCAACAAGATCACACAAAGAAGGTTAAGCAGTGGCAGCAATGCAACTACAAAGTTATACGTAAAACCATAGCAAGTGAAGCAGGCCATACTGAATCGAGTGGTAGTTATGTGTGCAGGGGATCTCTCCGAAGGAGAAGCCTCGTTCAAAGCCTTAATCACTTCTTTCTTGTTGAGCTTCCCGTCACCGTTTTTGTCCAGGAACAAGAATGCTTCAACTATTGTATCAAAAGTGGCTTCGAGCTGTGGTGAGCCCGTTTTCAATTTCTGAAGCAAATTTCCAAATCAGAAGTTTATTGACAAGTTCATGTTCACTAAGAAAGTCCAACTCTAGATTAAAGAATAAATAAAGTTGAGATTATAGTAGATACATTATGAGGAGATGAGGAAGATTCCATTAGAAGGTAGATGAGACAGAGAAGAACAATGAACTCGTTGAATTGTATCCCTTCATTTCCATCTATGTCACAAGAATGGAAAAGTTCCTCAACTTCTTTTTCTGTTAGATGAAGTTGCAATTCCTGTAAGCATTTTTTGAGTTCCTCACGGTCAATAGCTCCATTGGAATCTTCATCTGGAGAGAGAGAGAATTAATTTGCATAAAATCACTGCAAAAATGAAATGCTTAAAAACAGATAAAGTAGCTTCTTGAAACTCGCTCACCATACTGTTCAAACACATTTCTGATGGTTTTTAGTCCCTCTTTGAACTGAGGGAACCTCATAAGTATGCTGTTAATAGATTTGAAATTGTTATGCCCCGATGAACTTCTCTTGAATTCTACCATTTTCCTTTCAAGTTTTGCATCCAACCTCTTATAATTGTTTGATGAACCACAATGACAGAGCATGCTTCCAAGTTTGATGGACAAGGCCTTCAGAGCAGGACAAGGATGAGATGTACCTTAAGAGTAAGAAATGAGGAGAAAACGTAAAAAGCTTGTTAGATATGATAATGCCTAGTTCTTGAAATGTGATTGTACAGCCTTCACATGAACTAAGATATTGATGTGATTACAGTATATAATGAACATAACATCGCGCAAAGAATGCTACCCATTATGATCTCTCACCGAAGATCTAGAAAATATTATGACAGATCCTAAAGCTGTGTTTAAAGTTTCAAGGCATATCATGTATTATTATTTGTTTTGGAACATTACTATTCCCTGTTTACACTTTACACAAGCAATATCGGATATGAATCAGATAAGAATGCTAGTAAAAGCATTGGACTTGTGGCATTGCAGATGCAAAACTGTTGGGTAATGCAAATGGTGGAGTTGGATATTGGTAATGAAATAAATCACAATGAAAATGGTATTGAATAATGAGCAAGAATAGTGTAATGGAGCATCTATCTTAAACACGCAGAATTGACGCCTGTCATTGTGGACCACAATATTCAAAGAGTTGATGTCTATGGTAAATGCAGCAGAAAACTACATATCTGAGAGGTGACAGAACAGAAGTGGCGATCATGACACAAGAATGTGTATATATATGTGGTGATTGGAACAAGGAAGTGATAGGACACCTATGTCAAGCTATGAGGCTGACTTTAGCAGAAGTTAAGGTGTGTGAAATGGCAACAATTAATGGACAGGTTTCTAGTAATTTTCATTAAATCAAGGGACAAGAATCAAGGTACTATCTAAACTGAACCAAATTGGTCCCTAAACAATGACTGGTGTGGATAGAGAAGAAATAAATGCCACATTTGGGGACACCTGAGACCTTCCCGGTTGACCTGATGTGAATATCTGCCCAGTGTATTTTCAATGATTTTTAGTTGTGTTATTGACAGATCAGCATATTTATTTTTCCCATAGAGCAAGAGCACGAAAGCAATATAAAGGGCCTTGATATGAGCAGTAAATAAACATAATTGCATTAAGCAGTGATAAATTGGAAAGCAATACTATCCTATTTTAAAGAAACTACAAACAAAAACTGGGCATGCATGTTTTTCAAGTCTATTTATCTTATTCCACCATTCTTCATTTTATGACATCTGAGGCTGCGAGATAGGGCAAGCAGATGACAAAACGGAGGCCAACCCAAATGTATAAATTGGATACTGAGTCATGTATTCAACATTATCATGCAACTACACAAAGTAATCCGTGTGTTAGCAAGTAAATTTCATGAAGATCTTGAAACGAGCAAGGCTAAAGGGTATGAAAGTACAGTTTTCTCCAATATAGTTTACAGCTTAAAAATGAAAAACACAAAGCAAAGGAAAAACCCAGAAAATTATCACTAAACGGACAAGAACTCCAAAGCTAGATTGTAGATGTTGCCACTTGCCAACTGATGCATTACTAGAAAACGCACATCCAATTGTGGACAGTTGAAAACCCCAACCTAAAAGTACCTCCACACTAATCATATTTCATATTCACTTTTTGGGTTTGAGTTGCAGTTCATATTTCAACAGAGTAATCAAAACCCATATCAGAATTGCTAAAACACAGAGTAAAATTGCATACCTGGTGATTCTTTCATGGCTGTATGAGACTATGAAAAAGAGAACACTTGGTTATTTACCCACAACCACAGCGCACAAGAGCAAACAAAACGAAGACAAATAAAGAAGAATGAGGCAAGTGAGTGGAGATGTCATCATGACAAATCTCTCTTTTTCAAACACAAACCCAGTACTCAATTAAAGAATAAGTTTTGCTTTGCTTTGCTTTATTAGTGTAGGAGCTCTCTCTGTTCATAGTGTACAAAGAAGAGGACATTCAAGTGATGGTTTAGCAAGTTGATTGTTACCTGTACTCTAATGACACGCTCACTTATAAATAGGGTACCAATTATTTGGTTTTGACTCGAACTCGAGACACAACACTGTCAAGTCGTGAACGGACCGCTTGTGTCCCATGGGTTGTTGGTCTTTTAAACTATTGAGGCAAAGATAATTGGTTTCTCTTGTTTGAACAAGTTACTAAAATTAAACATGTTGGTTCAATGGTAGTGATCCTGGTTTCAATGAAAAATCAGAAAGTGGTGTACTAACCATCATCACCATTTACAGAATCTATGACAAACTGGCTAACCCAAAAGCAAAACTATAAAATATAGTGCTATGAATGTGAGACCCTAGGTGTAAAGGGAGACAATTTCCAACTTGCAAAACAAAGAAATCCTCACATTTAAAGGAAGTGATTTAAGAATATATACATGCAGGCCACTGATGTCACAGTTGGTAAAAGGATGAGGTGGATCAATTAAAAAAAGGACTAAGAGAGTAAAAAAAAGATGAGAATGTTTTGCAATTTCATCCAATATTAGGCACCATCCACTCTGCTTCTTGTCTCTCCAGTGGCAAGGACGAGTCCCCGAACCCAAACAAGGGCCTCGTTCTCTTCTTCATGGCAGCAATCTGTGAAGCCATGCCAATCGGAGAAACCGGGCTTCCCGTTGATGTTAGGCAGCTTTCGACTGAACAGTCACCAATTCGAGCTGGGATATTGGAAACATTTTTGTTCTCCAGAGCGGCAGCAAGTTCGGACAAGGAAGGCATCTTTAGGGTGTCAAGAGGAACCATTCCTTGGCAATCACTGGAGACTTTAATGGCCAACTCAGATAGTTCTTCCCTGGCAGCTTCTAGCCCAGCAGCTGCGACAGCCTGGTCATTGAGAGCTTGACAGGCTTTCTCCAATATTGACTGTAAATATTTCCCCTGAGCCTCAATCCTAAGTTGGAGGCGGCGCTGAACCTGATCACAGTAACAAAACAAAAACATTATGTCTTCAAAGCCAAAATTGAATTGGAAAATCAATAATAGAGCACAAGCACAGTCCATATTAAGCTCTCCTTTGACCTAGATTGTGATAAACATATACAAAGGTCATCTATTGTGGGTGTTATTCCCCACTTCAGCATACAAATAAATATATGTTTTGAGTGCTTCAAACAAAAAAATCCCTTACAAACTTCTGAGCTCTTAGAAGTAAGCATGTAGTAATATACACCAAAACCATAGAGTTAGCTTTCTGCATAGCTACTCTAACAAAGTAGTATTCCCTAAAACAAAATCAAATATGGAAACTAACCTCCAGCTGCTCATGAAGTCTTCTTTGGACCTCCATCTGGACTCGCAAGGCCTCAGTAACCTGGTAGCCACTGTTTGAAAAGGGGATGGTCAACAGAAGAAAGAAAGGGAGACTGGATAATGATGTGAGGAAAAGGATATCATACTCATTTATATCTTGTGCCATTATTCTTGACGATGTTGATGCGGAAGAACCGGTATCCTGACTCTCTGCAATGCAAGAAGCTGCGAAGACTAACTGTTAACTATTGATAAATTAACTAATGATATATTAAGTACCTCTATTTTTCAAAATTCAACATATTTGAAATTTATATGAACATTTCCCATCCAATTAACTACCTTCACTTGCTTTTCCCAACTCAGCTAATGATTAGCTATTTAGCTGGGTACAAAATTAGTCAGAAAAGAGTGATATGACTTGAAGATGACGATTAAAGGCTTTAGACTGAAGTATTACTATGGCTATGGGAGAACATGCATTGTATAGTAAAGAGGAATCAGAGACATAATGTAGCCAAATAAAGGAAATAAACAGGATATCCCCAGAAACTATTTTGGGTTTTCTTTCTTGAATTTTTTTCTGAACGTTTTCATATAGTTCTCTTATCCTGCCCCCTTCCATTTCATTAAAGACCTCTGAAATTGAATTTCAAAAACACGCAAAATGAAGTAGAATGCACAAATTGGGAAGTAGTCTTATTAATGTAAAGTCTATACCATCCTTAGAGTTGTCAGTAGATTCCTTGCAAGCTTGCTTTCCCAACCGATATTTCTGCAAATTTAAAATACAATGATCATAATATGCAGATGCAATAAAAAAGTAAAAATAAATTGAATAAATTTTTGAACGGTGTTCAAAAGCCTCAATATACGAGAGTACAGTCTCAAACTGTATCGAGTTTCTTATGCCTTCAAATTTTATACAATACTTAACCCACCATCCTATTGCTGAGAAGTTACACGTAGCAACAAAAATGAAGCATTAAGACAATTTCCGGATCATCCCTAACAGGAGATAGAAGTGACAAACCTGGAGATGTGACTTCAAGTGATAAAGGGTCAGGCCTTTTACTCCCATGGTTCTCATAATGGTCTTTGGTGTTGCTTCTGCATGCACGACCATGTCAAGACAGCCAAAAAATTCAGAAATTAATCCGAGATTGAGAATAAGAAAACATACTATCATTAAGAAAAAACAGTTCCATAACTTGAAAAGTAAATAATCAGGAGTAGTTGAAATACAAGCTGGGTAGGGCTCAGGAATGAACTATTCCTTGAGAGGGTTGGGTTTGGTCAGAATGAACGAAGCTCATCAATTCTGTATAAGAACATTAGAACCAGCCTAGTCCATAGTCAAGTTAGGACAGACATGAAGATAAAGCTAATAGAATTGTAAAAGAATAGGATATACACCAACTTTCATCAATAATACAACTAGTAAAGTCGTGTCTGAACCCAGTTGTAATCCTAGTCGACCATGAACCAACCTTTAGCCTGAAATATCTTCTAGGCATTGAGGATTGGGAAATAGCTAAGCAAGCTTTTACTAACATTAGAGAAACAAAATAACTAAAAGTTTAAGTTGATAGTCAACTATAGTTATATACTTAACACAACCCCGCACATGTAAACCAATTGGGACTTTGCACGTGAACTAAAGAGAGCCTGGAGATTTGAGATAAGAGAGTTAGAGTTAGAGGATATTTGAGATAGAGACTAATATATAAAATTTAGTTATTCTAATTTGGGTGGTGCCCAGGATTCGAACACTTGATTTTTAGGATATCAAGCTCCAACACCATTTTTATTGTGAGACAGTATAACAATATACTCTCATAACCAGGCCCAAATTCAATACCTTTATATTCACAATGCAACAACTTGCACCGCTGGAAGGTCAGCTTAGTTTACCTTACATGTATTAGTAAAAGCCTCTAATCCTTTCAAATGGTTTTATATAATTACATTTGCTTCTTCTACTATGTTTGAAGATGTAATACAGTAATACCTACAAGTATTAACATCTGCTTGTGACTACTAGGCTTTAAGTTTGCATCCAAGACTTAAAAAGCATTACAGGTACACAAATTAAGAGTAATAAAATATATGGAGATAAAATGTAATTGACATTACAGCTTCTAAAGGGCACAAAAAAGGATGAAAAGATCCCAAACACTAAGCTTGGAATTCAATCCTAAATCATGCATATCTGCTACGGCCAAATAACAATCAATCAGATTCCAAGTTAGTATGTAATATTCTTTTTATGCGAAGACAAAACTTGACGGGTACTCTAATTTGTCTTAGAGCTGAACTACATAAACCAAAATAATTGAACAGAATGGCTCCAAATAAGAGTTGTCCTTGTAAGTAATTTTTTTCTGAAGTGGGACTCACTTCTTGAATATCTTTATGATATATAGTGATCCCCCAGAAAATAGAAATATGTGTATATTTTTTCATGACAAGTAGAAGAAGATTTTTTATTATCCCCCATGATGTGCCGCAGAGGAATGATGGTAGAGGGGCCTGTGGTCCTAGAGGTGTTTCTAGGACAGCAGAAAGAGAAGAAGCCTAGCATTAATTAAGGTTCAAAAGCTATCTTAAAGGATCATTAATCTGATATAGCAACCTAAAGAACAACACAAACAGGTAACATTTGAGACATAACTGATGGCATTAAAGGGTCTACATTCCTTAACAAAGTAATGATAGATCGATTTTGGTCATTGAATCAAAACAAAAACATAAACACAGCAAGGAAATGGTTCTGAAGTCTGATAAATAAAAATTTCTTAACCCTAAAGCTCTGCAGAAATGCCAACAACTATAGAGGAAAACATAAACCCAACAAAACAACAGCTCAAGCTACAAGAAAATGTTGGAATAAGAACAACCCAGAAAACGAAACCCAATCTTGAAGCAATTAAACACATTTGTAGCTCTAATGAAAGTTAGAGAGAGAGAGGACGCCCGATCAGCGCCACCGAGCTGGGTGACAGCATCGACGAATCGGTCGTGGAGCTCGGCGGTCCAGCGGAGGCGGGGCTTGGGATCGGAAGTGAGGACCAAGCAAGCATCGCCGGGGAGGTTGGTCCCCTCCAGAGCTCCATGAAAGTCGCAGCCGTCGAGAGGGAGAGAGTGGATTGCCGAGTACATTGCTAGCTCCTGAAACCAAACCCCAACCCCAACAACAGAAACAGAAACTAAAATTAGTTGCAGAAAATCCCTCAAAAACAAAAAGAAGAAATGAATAAGTTCCAAAAGGGTACCTGGAATGGGGACCCAGAGGTAGCCCCAAATGGCGGAGAGAGAGAAGAAGAAGCAGAGCAACAGAGGTGGAGCCAATGCAATAGCAATAGCAATGTGGAGAGACGACAGGACAGCGATTAAAACTGTGATGGGTCTTAGTCTAGAGCACTAGCAGTAGCTACCATTAGCCTTCTCTTCTCCCATGGATTCAAAGAGACATCACAGACAACACAGAAGAGAGAGAGAGAGAGAGGCAACAACACAACGTGTAGTCTGGTTGGCATGTGATCATTTTGTCTCTCTTTTTATTTTTATAATTATTTATAAAAAAGAAAAATCTATTTTTCTGGGTTTCTGTCTTTCTGATAAAATGACATGGATTCACTGAGTTTTTTTTTTCTATATTTATGAACTGACTGACTTTTTGTGTGAAAAAACACAGATTCTCCTGCAAGTTAATTGTGATTTGTTATGTTTTTACTAAGATGTTGTTTGGTAAGTCTAATTCCAACTTGAAGTTTGGTATAGTTTATTATTTAGAGTTTTTTCAGTTGTAGTTTTATTATTTTTACATCATTCTTTAAGTTGCAGTTAGTTTGGCAAAAACAAGAATTTCCAATGAAGTTGAAATTTTAAGAAGTCAGGAGTGAGCCCTTGCATACAAGAAAATTTTGTTTTACCAATGGTTTATTTGTTTATTTAAGGTAAAATATTTCTAGACTCATTGAGCTCGTTTTTATTTGAGAGTGGGCAAATTGCGGATAACTCATGTGGGGTTATCACCTAAAGCAAATAACACATTATGGTTCACTTAGTTGCACATAGCACCTTTTACTTGTCATTTAACGGTTTCATCAGTTCAATTTAACTGAGAAACACTCTCTTTCATCACATGCATTGCACATGCCTCTAAAAAAATTTGAAAATATCAATTTTACCCTTGTCATGTGTTCTTCATTGTTTGAAGTTTCCGGCCACCAGAGACTTCAATACTTGCCGGAATTTGAACAATTTCATCATTTTTTTAGTAAATCAACCAATTAAAATCAACATTTCATCTAGTTTGAACAATAATTGAACCAATTTTTAACTAAAATTTGACCCCAAAAAATGACCAAAAAAATCAAAACCAGATCTGGGCATCTAACCCAGATCGGAGCA
>JAYMSZ010003597.1:0-10378 GCA_036897665.1 Pelargonium citronellum | reverse complement strand
TTTATCAAGAATCTCGTGAAAATCTTAATCAAGGGAACAGAAAATCAATACTAAAGATGATTTTGGTTAGGATTTATATAGTAACTTTTTGGGGGCACTTATGAACTTTTAACTCATTCTGCGATCAAAACTTGCCTAACACTTTCCCGAAACCTAGAAAATGCACATATAAACAGTAAGACTTGCCTTTTTAAAATTCCACGCTTCAAGGTGCTTTTTACATATAAATTGTTTTTGACATGTTAATTTCTCATACTTTATTTGATTTATTCACATCTATTCCAGATTCTAGACCCAGCTATCCATCGAGGAATCTAAAAAGTACACCACGAACTTATAAATTAAGGCTAGAGTAAACCTTAAATAATAATATTGTTACTAGACAGCTCCTTTTTCTTTATTTTAATAGATATTAGAAAAAAAATGAATGCTTGTTTGTAAAAAAACTTTACGATTGTCTAAACCCTACTAGGATCTGTAGCAGCTCGTTTATGAATTCGAATGCCGAGTAAATAGTAAAAGGATTCGAACCTTTGCATGCCGATATAATGCCTCGTAGCTTGGCTATATTCCATAAAAGTAACTCGTATTTAAGAAAGTAGGGGCTTTTTCTATTAAATATTTTAATTATTTCTGCTGTTTGAGCTTCGTGATAAGCAAAAGTGTAGTATGCGTTATTATATTAGAAATACCTAAAAGCTATTCCTAAAGGATAAATACGAAATCTCGGTGTGTTTAGCTACAAGAGATTCCTTTTTCAAATTATATAGTATAATAGGATATTTTAGGGCTATAAAAAAGCATCAATAAATAAAGTAAGATGAGATGTAGTAAGCTTAATACTAACAATGTCAGATATATATAATCGTAAAACCCATTTTGTAACTGAATCCAGTACTCAGACACATCTTTTTTTTTAATTCTAAACCTATTGTAAAGGTTTTACTCAGTTAGAAAAGGCCTTTCCCGAATAAAAAGGGTAGGTTAGAGTAACATGAAATTTATTAAACTTCGATATAAAAAGGAAAAACACTTAAATAGATAAGGGAAAGTTGGATACTATAAAAGTAAAGAGATAATATCTCTTTTTTGTGATAGTCCGGAGCTTTATTCTTACGGAGCTTCCTTTGAAAAGAACTCAAGCTTTTCTTGCCAAGTTATACATAACAGTTAAGCCCTTTTACGTTCGACTTATAATCATTTTTCCTTATAAAACTTGTTATGAAACCCTCTTTACTTTAAAAATTACTATCTCGTTAAAGCTGAAATACCTCTGGTAACATCAATAAAGAAAAGACCCTATTTGCTTACCGAAAAGTAGACTCGTTTGGTCTTATCAGTAAAAGAGGAATGAGCCCTAGATAGTCTTGTATTCGTCCTTTTTACCGACTGAAATTTGTGAAGGAGGTTAACGCCATAGAGTCTTTAATAGAACATAGGTACAGACCCCACCTACTTCTTCATGACTTGCTTTTATTATGAGTCTTATGAGATAAAAACTGTTCTTAGGAACTCTAAAAAGAATCCCTGTCTTTGTTGCTATAACTGTCTTTTGGATACTGGGGTTATGGAGCTTGTTGTTCTTGTTGCCCGTCCTACGGGTCGGGTCCTCCTCTTATGAGTGCCTAGTGTTGTTAGTAAAGTCTTGATATTGTTTTATTATAGTACAGGAGTATAGAGTTCTTATAGTATTAGGATTCCTATATTAGCTAGTTATGTATATAGAGTATATAATAGAGTTTGTAATTCGGTATAGGAGCTCTAGTAAGGGACATCCCTCTAGTGCTCTGGAGTTACTGACATAGGAGGTGTTAGCCTAGCCTTAGAGGGTTTAGGAAAGCATTACTCTACGCGACTGAAGCGCAGCGAAGAAGGGAAATGCAAGATAGTATATATGATATAGTACATACTTACACTAGGACCAGCAACAGCCGAAAAAACTTGAGTTCAATTCACTGGAAATTCTTTAACCAACATCTTTTTATTCTTATGACTTACTTGTTTCTGTATACCTTGTTGCTTACGAGCTAGAAGATGATTCGTAGAAGAGAGACTTAGTTTTTTAGAGAAGAAGCAAGAGAGATACCTACCCTGTGAGAGATATAGGTACTTACTGTATTAGAGAAGTATATTATAGGAGAGTATTCTATGATTAGTCTTACTTAATCCTATTTATTAAGTAGATATTAGTTTGTTATGTAGTAGAAATTCTAATAGATTGTAATAGGTATAGTAGTTGTGTATTAGTATCTCTTTATTAGTTAGTAATTAGTATAGGTGTTATAGATATTGAGATCATTACTTCTTGTTCTACGCCCTTATCGTATAAAAAGGATAAAATAGGAAGACAGCTTATCCGGACTCCCTGTTGTTAAGAGACTCTTTTAAGAGTTTAACCAGGAAACATGGCTTATTTGTAATCAGATTTCCTTTATATAACTACCAAAACTAAAAAACATTTAAAGAATAAAATGACTTTATCTAAGTAATCCGTTTCTCGTTACTAAATTACTCAAATTAAGTAAAGTGCTAATATAAGTTAGTCAGTGGAATAGTATATCTGAAGTGTCTAGTAGTCTCAAGGTCAAACAGCCGATGGAATTATGAGAAACCGTGGGTTCAAATCGACAAGAGAGTGTTAGAGTTTCTTACTAGTGTATAAGGTCTAAGTTCCTATTTTATTTGGGTTTTGTATTTACTAAGTTCTTGTAGATAGAAAGGTTAGTCGTTTTTCTATATATAGGAGATGTCGGCTCAAAAGTCTAAAGGTCTTTATATCCCGCTCTTACTACAGGGTAGCTAAACTATTGATAATTGAAATATTAGCGAGTAACTTGAGCCCTTTTCTATTTGATATGTATTCCCTTTTTTTAGCCTTTGTGAAAGTAAAGACTCTTAAAGTAAAATATCTTATTCCTGAATTTGAAATGAAAGTAACTTTTTGGCTATATTGGGTATAAGAGTTTAAGGGTTGCTCTTGTGTTCCTCTGTTTTAAAGAGTTTCTTGATTCTGTATCCGAGCTTATTGTTTCTTAAGCCCTACTTTGCCACTCCTGAGAGCTTTCTTAATCTTTATAGCTATACTTGTCTCGAAATCCTTAAAAAAAACCCTTTATATAACTTATCCTCTTTTGAAAACTCTTTTTGTAGAGTATAACTTCCCTTATTTATTACTTCGACTTTCCCTGCTTTCACACTCTTATTCATAGCTTGTTTGCTTGTCCCAGATTATAATATAGTAAACTCTCCTGAAAATTTTTACTAATTTTTTATAAAAGAAGAATCCACACTACGGAGTGCTTTAGATTGCTAATATATATAATGGAAATAAACCAATAAAGATTTTAGTAGTAGGAATTTTGAATACTAAACTAGGGGTCCCGCTCGGTCATAATACCTTATAATGATAGTTTGGGGAAAAAGCTTTCTTGTAACTAATCCTTTCGGTTACACTAATAGCAAACTTGTCCCTTAGTATATACCTTGAGATGCCTTAGCGCGGGCATGCTAGAATAAACACAATAAAATTGCTCATCACTTAGGAAATAAAACTGAGTAAAGAGAAGTATTAGCAGATATACTTTAGATATAAAGTTTTGTTCATTTATTCACTTGTATTTTAGGAGTAAATCAACTTGAATATAATAAGAATTAAAATGTCCAATCTGATTAAAAAAGAAATAAAGAGCTCAACCAACTGAGGATTTCCTTGTTATAGGTATAGAACAAGCTCTATTAATCAACCGGAAATTTGAAACCTCAAGCTCACTATAATTAATGGAATTCCTGTTCATTAAAATCCTATTTTATTAATAAATTTCTTTTTAATATAATTTGTTATGTTCATAGTAATTGTCATAATCAAGAATATTGGAATTACTTTCAAGCTAGATATTCTACAATAAGATCCGCATCTCTTCGATTGGACAGTCGGAAAGAGAACTATAGAGAAGATTTTATTACACCAAGCTTCTTATAAAAGAGATCTGGCCTAGCCTTGTATACAGCCTTACTCTTAAAGTACAATATAATGATAATGGGGTAGCTGCCTAGGAATTCCATAAATTTTTTGAGTTTTGGTAATTCTAAATAATTCAAAAAAGGAAACAGCTCCTGAAAAACTATGATAGGAACAAGCTGCCTACTATATGGGCTGGCAGACATGTAATAAAAATAAGACTAGCTAGCGGAAGCTCAAATACCCCAAATTACCTAGAAATATAGCAAAAAAATACACAGTAAAGGCCTTTGAATCGGTTTTTTTAGTTATGATAGAGTAAGCTATTTGTTTAAAAAAGGGGCTCCCCAAGCTTTTTTGTCATTGTTTAAATTTACTAATAATGCAAAGAAATTCAGGTTTTTAACTCCTGCTAGCTATAAAAAAAGAGCTAAATTACTGAGAGGAGAAAAATCCCTTATAAGTTAACGTTTAGCTAAGCACAATAACGGAGAAACTAGAAAGTTAGGACATTCTTGTTACAGAATAAAATTGCAATACAGAAGGAAACTACTCATTATGCGATCCCCTTTAACTTAAAAAGCATAATAAAAAACTTTAATATCCTTACTCGAGACACCTTAATCCTAATAATATTTCAGATTTTCAGAGATTGTGTCAGGGACTCGCGGGTATTTCTATTAAATGAAAAAACGAGCTACCTATCACAGGATAATAAGGCTCGGGTGCTTAGTCTAAGACAAATCCGAAATGTCGAAATAAATTATTTGTGCAAGAGGTATTGTATTTTTTATCTTTCCATGATCTGGATTAGCCTTTATATAGATGGGTCTTACCTGAACTTCACCAGAGGAAAGACATTTTTGAAGATAATACAGAGTTAACCTCTTTTCCATTTATGAATAACTAGACTAGTATAGACCCCTCAAATAATCAATAAAAATTCTATAAAAAATTACTGCGATCTAGCTAAAGCCTAAAAATAGATATAGGCAAAGCAGCTTTTATGAGCAGAGGTATAAACTTATAAAAGCTTAAAAAATTCCTTAATAACTAATTAATAACTAAAAAGTAAAAAATACCTGAGTTGCATTGGATTTTCTTAAGCGTAAGAGGATCCGAGTAGGGGTCTCTTGCTGAGAGTGGAATAAGAAGGTAAGATCACTAAGTAGCCGCCTTGTACCCGATTCGAATTTTAAGTGCATTAGCTTAGTCCTTTTATAAAGTATAGAGGTGTAAAATCCACAATTACAAATCTTGAAAGCTAGGTTAGAGATAGTAAAATGAAACTATAAAAAGGAAACTATAAAAAGGAAACTTCTTACACTAGAATTCTAAGGAAAAGCGAGCTTATGGGTTTTATACCCCTAATATTGTGACTTTTTAATCCGTAGTTATGAAACTACGTACACTTACTCTTTTCTTAAAGGTTTGGTTACCTCTTAATAGTATGATGCCTCATATACGACAAGAAGCCTCTGAACCTATGCCATCTACTTGGAGGACTCGCGGTTTACCGAGTTAAATTAAAAGCATTCTCCTTGTATGGATTCTTTTTCTAACTTTTTGCTATATTAGATTTAAGATTTAGGTAAGGACAGTCTATATACTTTAAAATACTGAAAAAGGCCTACAACTAAAGTAAGTTTCAGTATATAATTTCGGAAACCCTTACCTTTACATTTCTAAAAGAAGGAAATTCTTGCAAGTTTAAATAGATTTAATAGTTTTTACTTAAAAAAAGACCCCAAGTATATGAAATATTTGTATGGTTGACATAACTTTTAACTTACGTATATTAGGACTAAAATAGCTACCTTTTGACTATTTTGGTAAGCAGGAATCTTATAATAGAACCTGGGGATAAAAATGCAGATGGTTCAAAACGGTTGTAGTGTACTAGGACAAGCTTTACTACGTTTATTCCGGGGTTTTTGAGTAAGAATTAAGGAACACCAAATAGTTTGGTAAAAGACTAACAAGATTCTTGAGATTAAAGATATTTTGTATAGGAAGGGGTAGCATATATCATTAGTTATTCTTGTCTGATTGATAAAACTATTGGAATTTATTCGGTTCTGTAAGATTACTCTACCGCTTATTTAAGAAAGAAGTTCTCTGATGTAGTATAATACTAAGGTGATTTTCTATTTAAGAGAAAGTAGACCAAAGAAGTACCCCCTTTTAATGAATAGCAAGGTTTGCTTGGGAAGTTAAGAATATGGTAGTCACAGGTTTTTGTGCTCCATAGGCCATAAGTCAAGGCACACTGAGGGTTGTGTCAGTAGATTTATAAGTATGATCTTCTAAAGAAAGATATATGGGAGTTCAGTAGTTACTCTTTTTAAACCCCAAAGTCTCTAACATCAAGAATCTAGCAAGAATTCCTATAAGAAAGGCAGATGTAGTTTGACTCGATTCAGACTGCTCGCGCTTTGCTTTATTTCATTTTGATTACTACCTTATTAGTAAACTGTGTATCTTTATGTATTTCCTAAACTTCTTTGCTTGTATAAAATTTTAGATACCCCCTTTTTTCCAGAGGAGCTCCGGCATTTTAGGGTATTCTCTTTAGAAGGAGTTAGCTCGGCTAGATTATTATAGAAACCCAGCCTTATTTAATTAAATGAGATTTTACATGGCAAAGTGATATATAGTCAGAATTTTCATTTGAACAGGGGTATGCCAGTAATAATAATGCCTTTTTTCGAACGACTACTATATGAGTAATGGGACCTCAATAATGACAAGGTAGCAAGTTCCGTATTCGGAATTAAAACTAACTTTTTAACATACTTTTTATGAATCCCACACTGATTAAATCCAAGGGAACTCGTTTGATAGAGCAAAACTGCAGGAAATCAAAGCTTCTAAAAGAGTCAATTTTAATACTTACTGAATTCCTTTCCAAACTCATATCTCTTTCTACTACTAATTTAAAAGAGCTTGTGTTAATTAACCTGAGTTTGGAATCCTTTTAGAGTCCTTTTTCTATTAAATAGAATAGATTTTGTAACCAGAAATCCTGGCAATTTGTGAAAAATCTATGGGTTTACATATTTCATTTTTATTGGAAGCATATAAGATAAAACCCTAAAAGCACTAATTTGAACCCCGGCATCCTCCTAAATAGCGAGTACTTTTCAGTAAACCCTTTACTAACTCAGTTCCCAGGCATAGACATAAGAATTTCTATCTAAGTGATTTCGCTCTTTCAAAAAAAACATCTTCTCTTCCATTACTCTTTTTTGTACTAAGAACCCCCTGTCAGGTTTGAAGTTCAACGGAGAATTTATAGGTGTAGGTAGTAATATTATTCCCCTGTCTACTATTACTTTAAGTGGGTGGTTAGAGCACCGGTGAGTGGAATTGGCATGTAAAGGTTCAAGTCGTACTACACTCTGTTTAAAAGAGTACTTATTTTAGAGTTCTGTAAGCTGGCTTAATTCAATAAATGGCTTAGTTTTCAGGTTTAAGAGGGTAGTAATTCAATGCAAAACTTGTTTGATAATTGGGTACTTCCAGAGTTAGGAATTGATAAAGTTATGATTCCCTGAAATGAAAGAGTAAATAGGAATACCCAAGCTTGCCTTATATCCCTACAGTTTGAATTCTTAGGAGTGCTTACCCTGTACTTACCCGATACCTGAGTCCTCAACTTCTTTGTACTTAGCTTTCTAAACCTCTGGCTTTATTTACCTACATTACTAACTTCGAGAGTTAAGAAGAGTCCTTTATTACCCCCACTACTCAATAACCAAAGAAAGAAGAATTCCTTTGGCCCTTACTTTATCGTAAACAAATTGACTTTAGCTTTAGCGCTCTCTTATGACTTATTATATTGAATTGTTCTTGTCCTTATTTTAAAAAAAACCACAAATTTCGAAGTCGAGGCGCCCCTTTTTATAACTGCTTAACTAAAGCTAAAAAGTAGTATGTTTATCTCACTCCATACCCCGTTCGTAAGTTTTCCTGCTGCTTAATACACAACTTCAGGAAGACCTAAAGCGAGGGCCTTTACCCTGTTCCCTATAATATTGTAGTATAATGATGCTAAGAATATACCCGTGTCTGCAGCCTAAAGCCAGGGCCCTAATAAAAAGAGTATCCCTCAAAGACCCGCAGCTTCCTTTTTATACACTTTTATTCCAGAGGGTAGTGAAACTTATTTCCTCATAGAACTATCACCAATTTCATTTCTCTAACCAGATAAGTCCCCAGTCAAGGTTTTTGGTTCTTTAAAGGCAGAGGCTTCTCAATTTTTATTGCTTAAGTTCGGTGCGGGATAGAACCTAACGACAATAAAATAATAGGGAAAGTAAACTGACTTGGTTCCTAAACTAAACTGGGTTAAATTAAAGAGTAAAAAACTGTAACCTTATTTTAGAATAGCTCCCCGTTTTCTACAAGGATCCACAGAAAGCAGCTCTCAATATATCTGTTTGAGGACTACTCCCTTTATTGCACTTAATAAGCAAATATCTATATTATTCCGAATTATCAAAAGAATTTCAAAAGTAGAATACCCTTACAAAGTAAAGTAAGCGGGCACCTCATTCATTTAAAATGACTTTTCTTTTAACTCTGGTTCTGGGATCGAGAAGTGCTTTGGGTATTTCCTCTCTATCTTTATATCTAGCCCTCTCTTTTTATTTATGCTTCAGATTCAACTACTTTAGCTACCGGATTTTATTCCCCGGATTCGTTAGCATATAAATGATTATTGACTAACCCAGATTAGCGTTCCCTTCCCTTTTAATAACATATGTTGAAGTTAGGCAAAACTGAAGCCTAAAGACTCTGAGTAAGTGTATCCCTTAAAAATAAGGTAAGAATAAGGTTAAGTAAGAAGAAGGTTACTATAGGAGTTGAGATTTCACTTACATTGCCCAAGCTATGGCCCTTTTATCATACTTAATTCCTTAGCAGTAAGGGACCCTCCTTACTAGTTAAGATTTATAAAAATACTAGACCAAGGGCGAGTGATAAAGCGCAAAACTAGGAGGAGAATGCCATAGGATTCTATAATTAGGGTTTATTTATACTAGTAAATGGGATAAATATTATTTATTAGCATCATGTTAATGTCAAATGGCAGTAGAACTCAAGATCAATGTTAGTTTGAACAATTCTAAGAGAGCACGCTTTTTATTTACGCTGCTTATATAGTTAGTATTTAATTTGTCAAATTAGTCTCTATACTATACTCTAAATTATCTTACTATGCTCACTATCTTCTTGGGGAAAGGGGGTTTCTAATGCATTAAAGCTTTCGGTATTTTTGATAACGTGTAGGTTCTTCATGAGATTACTCGACTGAATCTGATATTTAAAAGGTCTAATCTTTATATTGGCGCCGGGAACAAAACCTTCTAAGCACACCCAACGCTTAACAACTTCGTTTTATTGCTTGAATAGGTAGTTATTCTACTAAGTCCTTTGCCTTAAGGACTCCTTTTAGTACAATGCCCGTTTCACACTTTTGGAATAAACCTCGGAATTCCAATCCCTTTTTTATTTAACCCCAAATGAACTTAGTTTGTCGAACACATTGAGTGTAGTATACTAACAGTGTTAAGGAGAACTTTCTGTGGGACGAAGGTAGTAATAAAAAAAACGTTAAATCTATTAAATAGGTGTGTAATTCTAATATATATTAGCTATAATTTATTAGGGGGGATAGCCAGGTGTATGCTATCTTATCTGCTCCCCTTTCCTCAAGTACAAAAGTAATAGTGGTTTCAATTAAAATGTGTATCAAACTGAGGAGTAGTTAAGTACTCTAGTAGTACTAGATTATCTAGTCTTCAGGGTTCCCTAGTAAGTTATATAATGTTTGTATTTATATCCAGTAGTTATTACTTTTACAAATATTTTGACTATTGCTACTCTTAAATCTTCTTTTCCTTAATCCCCAAATTTTAAATATCTCGTATATAGGAAAAGGTTTGACAATTGGCGAATTGGATTTATATGAAGTATCCTGTCTACTTCAGCTTGCGTAAGTAAATAAAAAATTAGTATGTATATAAAACCCTTCGATTTCCTTTTGGCTTCCCAGCTTTTATGTATCACGACTAATTTGTATATGAGTCTCTCTTCTTTTTTTAGAGTCTATTTCTTATGCAGTTTAATGGCTAGTTCAATAAATAGTGTATAACCGCGATAGAAAGTTCGCTCTCGAAACAAGGAACAATAAATAATTAAAATAAAAAATGGAAAAAAAATCCACTGAGTAAGGGCTCTTACCAGGCATCAAAATCCACACAAAGTATCTAGACTCCTTTTTGATTTAACGAAAAAGGCTGCTATGTCGTAGTAGTGCCCTTAACCCGATTATGACTAATAGGAAGGCTTCTAGCTGTTTAGATATCCCTCAGGGTTGTCGAGTTTGGGCTTGTTATGGACTACTACATATTA
>JAYMSZ010003596.1:0-10379 GCA_036897665.1 Pelargonium citronellum | reverse complement strand
CTGAAGCCTCCGATTGGGTTGCAGGGGTTTGTGAATCACGGTGGGGTCATTTTCAAGGTCTATGTGGTGGGTGACTATGTGAAATGCGTGAAGAGGAAGTCGTTGCCCGATGTTTCCGAGGAGAAATTGTCGAGCTTAGAGGGGTCCTTGTCCTTCTCTCAGGTCTCGAACATGACCAATGAGCGGAATGATGCCAAGTACTGCAAGATGATGCAGTTGTATGATACTGAGATGCCTCCACAGAGTTTCATTACTGATATTGCTCGGGGTTTGAGGAAGGCAATGAAGTTGAACCTTTTTAACTTTGATGTTATTCGGGATGTGAGGATTGGGAACCGGTATCTTGTAATTGACATAAACTATTTTCCTGGGTATGCAAAAATGCCATGTTATGAGACTGTTCTGACAGATTTCTTTTGGGATGTGGTGAATAAGAAGGAAAGGGTAGTAGTGAAGAGTTGGGGTGAAGAGGGTATCGAGCGCCTTGTGCATACTTGTGATCAAGAAGTTCGGAAAATTGTAAGCAGTACTTGCTGCAGTGACGGGGAAGAGAAGGAGAAGCCCATTCAGGTTTAAAGAAGGGTGTATTAGAAATGTTCCTCGTTTGGTCCATTGGCTGATGGCTTTGGGTTTCCGAAGTTGGTCATAAGTTGAGAGAAGACCCTTGTGCCAATTTGTGGACTTCTAGTTGCACATTTTCTTTTAGATAGAAGTTGGTACAGTGGTGAAATAAGTAGGTCCTTGGTTTAGTTTTAGCCTCTTGACAACATTACATGGTGTTCAGGGTTGAATCATGTATATCCCATCCACCTTTGCTCTGGAGATAGGTACTTCTCAGATACTCTTGAAGTTTTAGGAAAGTTAAGTTGTACTTTGAGCTTGAGGCTTAAATGTTCCTTTGCTTAGACATTGTTCTAGTTTCTCTTTATAGTTTTTTTTTGCCTTTGGCAAGTGAATGAAATTGTCCATTTTAAGCATCCTATTGTTTCATTCATTTTTTTCTACAAATTTTTGGTTGATTGAATTTTTCTAAATGCTCTTTTTTACTGTGAAATGAAATTCAAACCTAAATTATTAGGTGATACTGTGTTTTACTGTGCCATATTATGTATGGTAAAGCCTACCATCAATACCACAGTAATTAGGAGTCACTTAGCATCATTTAGTAGATTGGTATCTCCTCCAAAAAGGGTGGAAAATGGGTATGAGGTGGCAAATGCATAAAGTTGTAAGCTTTGACCAAGCTAACATGATTCTAATAACTCCAGCTTCTTGTGTTTGATTCTGTTAACTCATGGTTTTACTTTTTAATTTTGATTTGCTCTTTCTGGACATGCAGATATTCTAATAACAGCTATTCCTGTTTTGTAAGTTTTGGTTGACATATTGTTTGTAGCTTTCTTTATTTGCTTCACCATGCTCACTTTACTCTAGTTTGAATAGAAAATAGACTTATAGTTGCTTGCTTGAGACTAGAAAAGTATCCTATTGCTTTGCTGTGAAGCTTTCACGATACATATTTTAGTTTATGGTCGGTTGCCTGGAACGATCCCATTTGGTTGATTGCTAAGTAATAGAAAAGTGTTCTATTGATTTGAAGCTTCCATGGTACGTATTTCAGTTTATGGTTGGTTGCTTGGATTTTAAGAATCCTGTTAGAAGTATGTAGATGTAAAGTACATGCAAATTAACTTTAGATCTCATAAAAAAACAAATGTTGGAGTTAGTAGTACATTTTTAGCGAAGTTCTCTAGAATGATTCAAAAACCTGAATGTAAGAAGTGTCCGACTTATGTACTGATCAGTTACGAAATATCTGTGTTTTGAGGACATGACGCCTTTTGTATTTTTTGACGAGTGTTGGGAAAGTGATTTGAGTACCACCACTGAATTTACATGATGCATGGGGAAAGGTTTTTCTGGAAAGAAAGTTACCTTTTTAGGGTTTTCAATTAGAAAAGGAATGTCAATGCGTTTGTAATATACTATTTCCATCCTCCAGTCCTTTTCAACGAGTATAGAAAATAGAATATCAGATATGCTTGTGTAATGTATATGGCTGATGTGTGGAGATTAGTTGGTTCTGGTAAACAGTTTAGATATCGGTACCTATATCCCAAAATTAAATTATATATTTTGTCTGCCTACACATGGATAATTCATTTGAGTACTTACACATGTTAAAACAATATAAATGTGGATATTAAATGTCTCATGTTCGCGATGGATCTTAATTAACATCTGGATGCCAGCACGCTGTACTGGTGTCAGCTTGCAACATGTATAGTGTCAAAATCGTGATTCCTTGACTGCCTACGGGTTTTGAATAATGCACTCTACTTGTTGATTGAACTCCTGTCATGTGATTGATTCATGCGCTGAGACTATCTAGCATTACTGTTTGTTTACTTCTGGATAGCTAAATTGAATTTATATAGATACTATTATGAGCATGTATGAGCTTTGTGATGGCAGATCATGTGACTAATATTGAAAATATGACCTTTCTTTTTGACACTGTTGATTTTGGATTGTTGGGAACATTACTAAGGAATGCCAAATCCTTGTATTTTATTTTTCACACTTCACAGTCCTCTGCCTCTAATAGGTCCAGAAGAGAACTTAGTTAGGATTCAGGACAGAATGCAACTTCTCTTCCATGTTTTGTCATGAGATGAGCATATATGCTTGCTATAATTTTGTTCAGTTGAGATGAGGAAGGATTACTTAATTAGTGAAAGGAGTTGGATTAAAATGGCTTTTCACTTCATATCAAAGTGCATATATTACCTTTGTTATAATCTTATTGCTATGTTGACAACAGTGTGTTATTGAATTCTTTGAAATAGTGCAGTTGAGCATGAAGTAAAGTTAAACCATAGACGTTTTCTTTGTTACAGAACTTTGATTCCCTTTCCATATGTCTTTTCGTCACAAACTTTGTGTTCTGTATTTTCTTCTCACTGTAGGCCATTCTGTTCATTCCCATTGCTTATTTGGCCCCCAAACTGCGTTTGATAAATAGCAGCAACTTAATTTTATCCAACATGAAAAACTCTGTTGGATTTTGGTTGGTTCCATGAATAGTTGATCTCATATGCAGTTGGAGGGACTCCAAAAGCTGCAACAAACAGGGCCATGGAAGGAAATTGTTTGTGGTGTCTTGTGCATTCAACCCAAATGGTAACTATCTCCCAACTCCCACCCACCTCCCCGTCTCTTCTTCCCGATCACGTCTCTTTGATAAAAAATATACCAGAGTGGATGTAGATTACATTTTGTCACCCTCCTTCTGGCAAGGATGTTTCCATCTGTAAGTCCATGAAATCTATGAAGAGACTTTATTGGATTTGTCTTCCTCTTCTACTGTGAGTGAAATGACCGCAACAGCCTCCGAGAAAGCTGATGTGGACCATGTGGTTATTAATGAAAGCATAGCGATAAAGGATTTTGAATGGAATATGTAATCTTTTGTAATATTTTCTTAGCTGATGATCGATTGAAGTTCACCTTGCCCCTTTTCATTAAATGAGATTAGGGTTTTGGATAGGTTTTCATAAGGTGAATCAAGTAATGGGTTCTGTTAGTTTTTTTTTTTTTTTTTTTTTAAAATGGCACCTGACCGCACCATGTGTAAGAAGAACGTAGTCTCTTAACCATTCAAGGAAGTTAAGCATTCAAGTCACCAAGAAATTTTTTGTATTTTTATTACAGTACGAGGTTTTACAGTCCTAAATACCTATACTCTAATATCTACACGAACAATAGATCTTTACGCGTCCCTTTACAATTTGTTTTTAACTAAATCGACTTTTTTTTACAAGTGCCGAGACCCCTCCGAAGAACTCCGTTTAACGATTAGTATTAAAAACAAGGATATTATGAGAAATTTTCCTTACTCTATGATGGTGCTTTTATAAGACTCTGGAAACAGAAGTACTTGAGGGTGCCCGTTTATTTATAGTTAGATCTTTACTAACTGAGTTCAGCTAAGTTTTGATCCTTTACTTAAGCATACCGTCAAATGAAGTAGACAACTATGATACTGGTGAATATACAACTTACTTTATTCTTTTTAGGAATATGGAGTGTGTAAATTACACCTTTTAGAATAAGCGGGCTCGTCCTTGGTAGCAATACCTGTTGTATAATTTATAAAGTGTCCCTATATGTTTTTCTTTCAGCTTTACTCGGTTTTCACAAATCGGGATTTTATAAAAGAGGAGATTTACTCATGCATTCATTCCTGAAACAAGATATCAAAGAATAATATAAATATATACGAAGCAGGTTATATGTACAAAGAAACTCTTATAATTCTAAATATAGGGCTATAAAAAGTAAATATAAAAACTACGAGAGTATCTGGAATTTAAGGTTCAGTACTTTTCTATAAACTTTATTTTATAAGGAATCTCTAGTTTAACAGGAATTATGTATGCCCCCTTTTTTGTTTGTAAAGGGGATTCTTGCTTTTACTAATTCCCTAACTATTAATATGATTAAATACACTTCAAAACTCAGAGAACCCGGATATTCATTACTGAGCTACTTCTTACTTACTACAAGTGGTTACAGTTTTTCAGGGATTCGATCCGTAGACCTCATCCCTGTTAACCAGTTGGAATAACTAACTGTGCCAACCACTTAATATTATACGTCCCTTGTCTCGAGCTGATTTTTTGTATTGTGGGTACGACAATAAATATTCAGCTTATTAAAGTTCTGACAAGTATGGAGTTACTTCCATGAAACTTTTTATTTTTTCATAGAACATTACTTTTGTTAGTGCTTGTCTAATATGGATTTTGTTTGACTACAATTATAATTGTTATATGGAAGTGGGAATTACATTAGGGAAATAATAGATGAGACCAAAAAAGTAGGAGCTTTTGTTCATATGTTTATGTTCTTCGTGACTGGAACGTCAATCATGTAGAAGAAATTATCTTTGTGGCTTGTTGTCTTTTAAATATTCAAGCTCTCGGATGTGATCATTTTTGTTTGATAAATTTGTAAAGTGAAAAGAAAGAGCTAGATATGAGATTGAAATTTTGATATTGTTGCACAACTTAGTTACGTTGTAATGGTATTGGCTGACAGTTTACAGGCTTGAAGAGACACGTTTCAGGTGAATTGAGGTTTTGTCAAGATTTCATTTCCCATTTGATGCAAGCAGATAGATGACTTGCTCATGCTCCTGTGTGGAAATTTTGTAGGTTTGCACCTGCATTGGCAGCTGATGGTAGATTGGTCTGAATTGCTTATGCTTCTTGAAATAGTATGTTATTTCACATTCTTCATCTGGATATTCCCTTGAATTGATTTGGTCACATAAAGATTCAGATTTGGTATATTGAACAATTTGGAAATCCGAGGGATATCTTTGTAAAGGAAAATGTATGAATTGAATGATAACTAGGTACTCTGTTTTTATTTTAAATGCTAAGCTATGTTAACAGGAGTCAATGGAGATTCTTTGAAGGGCTTGTTCTGAAAGGAAATTTCCTTGCTACCTTGATTAAAAAAAAACCATGGAGAAAGCAAGGACGAGCACAAGCATCGATATGCAGGTATGTTCCGTTCCATTTTGAATTTGTAATGTTGGTTGGTTTCTTATGAGCTTGACGTATCTATAAAGTGGGTTTTGTGAACTATGTTTTCTGAGTTGCTTGTGTGCAAAATATAACGTTGTTTGTACAGTGGATTATAAAAACATTTGAAATCATCATTCAACCCTAAACATTAACAATTCATACTCTTGTTTTCCTAGTTATTGGCTTGGAAATGTAGGTATGTTGTCACCAATATATCCTTTAATAAATCTAAAGCTCCCTAAACATTAGCAATTCAGACTCTTGTTTTCTTAGTTATTGGCTCGGAAATGTAGGTATGTTGTCACCAATATATCCTTTAATAAACCTAAAGCTCCCTACCAACTAACCAACATGTAAGTAACAAAAAGGCCAAGAGGATCCTGTTGGGTCTAATGAGAATGGCTTGGCTGGTATAGATAGGTAGGAGACTTTGAGTGAATAAAAAGATATACTAATTAAAACTGAGAAGCAAATGAATAGAAGACAGATCGAAATATTTGTCATTAATCAATATTGTAAAAATACACACACGATCCAAGTTTACTGATGTAAGGAGGGTGCAGATGGCATATACCAGATACCATTTGTGACTTTACTCAACTAACCATAAATATACAATGTCTTCTTTCTGTGCCAAACTTCTTGATAAGGCAGAGCCGTGAATATCACTGCATTTTACACGCTAGAGTATTAGGGCATTGAACCCGTCGAATCAGTAATTTATTAATCTAATAAGTTTATTCAGTCGTTTCGGTTCTGTCAATAAATTGATGATGTGATATTTGTCCACATTTAGTGTCAGTCTGTCACATCATATTGTACAATTTTTTTGGTCATATACATACCAATTCAACATGATAAACACGTACAATATCTTTGAAAATTAAAATAAAATCTCGAGTGATTTAGCGCAGCCAGGGGCGAATGGAAGGTGTAGATCTTTGAAGTGAGGGTTGGTTAGGGCAGGCTCTTGCAAGTCTGAGAGGAGATGGAACAGTCAATGACTTGAATTAGACGGTAATGATCTTACCTAATAAGTGACAATGTAACAAATTATCCGACTTTTAGCAATTTAACATATAGAACCTTCCAAAGAACATATTATTAAAAACTATCCATTCTCTACCCTTCCTTTTCTTTTTCTTCATCTCATTCATCATTTGATGTTACACTCCGAGACCAAGACCCTTGCACAGGAAAATCATGAACATCTCCTCCAATAAGCTTATATTATTATCATGACATGGTTGACTCTCACATGTTTGGAATCGTCAAAACCTTATCTATCAGATAGCTAACAACACAGACCAATAGAAAGTTTCCATTTTAGTTCTCAGAATATTTGTGGGTCTTGATTCTTTTTCAACCCCACCACATAATTTAATAGCAACTAGGTAGCTCATGCATTCTTTTTTCTTGTATGCATGTAGCAATCACCAACTGCTCCCTTATTATTTCCATGATGTTCTACAGTTATCTACGAATGAATTAACTGGATGACTCGAGCTCCGGTCATTGTAAATCTTGATTAATTTCCTTCTAATGATGTTCTGTATTCCTAACTGCAGATTATAACATAAGATCATTGACTTATTAAGGATCATAATAAGCATATCAGAACACGATTATTTGATTTCCCATTTACATTTATGAATGCTTATTTATGGTATCAAACATCTTGAAACTATAAATATAACCAGTGAAGTTTCAGTACAGTGTATCTAAAATTACAAAGAAACATCAAATAATTTGATAAAAAACAAAGAGAAATAAATCTAATTAAAAGGTTTACACACCAATCTGCAGAGATATATGTATCTTTTGTACAGAATACAGATATGCAGGAATTTCATAGTGAAAACTATACTTATTAACATAAAAAAAACTATATGAAAAGAAAAAAAATCATGAATGAACTGAATTTTCTGTATAGATGGTATGGGTTGCTTTGTTCATTATTCTAAGACAGAATGTCACTCCAGATGTTGTTTCCATCGTCAATAAATTTCTCCCAGTCATCGAAAATGGTAGATGTTGGTGATTGGGTAGAGAACTGAGCTGGGTTGCTCTTGCTTTCACTTTGATTCATGGCTACAGATGTCTCAGGGGAGGCTGAAACCAGAGCAGGCAGACGGTTCTCTGCTTGGGTGTCACAAGAGGCACTGCTCAACCCATTGCCAAAATGTTCTTCTGTGTTCATCAACAGATCTTCAAATCCCGCCCACGGATTTTCTGCGGCCAGCTCTCCAGATGAAGCTTGAGGTTGAGGAGTTGCATGACCAGATGGGCTCGCAAAATCTTGACGGTAAGCTTGCGTGTTCTTTCCATTTACTAGTCTCTCATATGGGCTGATGTTTTGGGTGCTAAAGAGGTTGTTCATGCTGTCTGAATTTGTAGGTGCAGTTATCGGGTTATTTATGAGTTGCATTAGGTTCTGCAAGAGCTGGAGCTTGGCTACTTGAGCTGCATCTGCCTGAATCCTGAGAGCATTGATGTCCCAATTTGTCCCCATGAGATTCCCAAACTGGGATGCAAGAAGCAGCTGCGAGAGATTCATGATCTGAGTGTAATCAGTTCTCGGTTTGTGCGTGGTCGGGTCAATTCCCATTTGGAGCATCTTCTTCCTCATATGCGTGTTCCAGAAGTTCTTGATCTCATTATCCGTCCTCCCTGGAAGATGCGCTGCAATCCTAGACCACCTGCATGATCAAACATGTAAGTCAATTCTTTAAATCTACGCATACATAAGATATATCTGAAAAACTAGAAGATGCTAGCAAAAAACGTACTTGTTTCCAAGAACAGAGTGGAGGTTAGTGATGATTCTCTCTTCGTCTTCCGTAAAGTTGCCTCTTTTGATATCAGGCCTCAGGTAATTAGTCCATCTCAGCCTGCAGCTTTTTCCACATCTGTTGAGCCCTGCAAGCTTTGGGAGTGCCCTCCAGCTTCCATGGCCATTCTCGTTAATGTAATCGACCAGCCTCTGGTCCTCCTCCGGCGTCCAAGGACCCTTCTTCAGACCCTTCTCGTCACAACAAGGAGACCTCATGATTTTACCAAGAAACCGTGAACAAGCTGTATCAGAATCTGTGTGAATATCAGTTAAGGTACGCAATATGTTTTGTGAATGTTAAGTACTATGTTGAGAGCACATTGTCTGGTTTTTATAAGTGCATGGGACGAAACATAATTCAAACAATGATATCATCGTTCTTGCTTTTTTGACTAAATACGATATTATTAATCTAATGTTTAGCTTCCATGAACAAGGCAAGAAGGAGAAAATCACATAGTAATTAATTAAAATAGTATTCAAGTTTGGCTTTTTTCCAAGAATTGAGAGAATTAAATGACTTGTTAGCTGACACCAAATCAAAGATTAGGTATTGTATCTATGTGTCGGACGATGGAAGGGTACATCTGGTGGAAATTTCCTTTAGAAATAACACATGTTGATTAAAGAAAAAGCCTTGCTAATTAATCCATTTTCTTACGATAATCCGACGTAGTAATTAGTTTAACGATATGTATGATTTCTTGCTGGGTTTTTAACAGAATCGGTTAATAACTTTCTCATCAGTTCTTAATTTATCAGATAGTTAGTGCATAGATTGTCTGAGAAGCTTGCCTGAGTCTACATCTTAGTTAATTACTAGTAATTTGGATTTTACGTAGTTTATTGAACTGTCAAAACTGTGGAGTATCTTTCAGTCTTTTTCTATGGTAATCAGATTTTCAACTAATGATTCAAATTAACAAATATATTGCATATATGGTGCATTGTATGATACCAATTTATTGTTATTTTATAGGTTTAATCAATTATGCAGACATGCATATAGTTTTGTTAATCACTCTATCGTATTCATTCAAATTATATATGAATAAAACGGTTATTTTTATGTTAACGACGAGATAATGACACAATTATAAACCATCATATATGCATAAAGCCATCGAGTTCTATTTAAGTGTTTGTCAAATTAACATGCATATATTTAAACCATAACGTTACTTCAATTGAGAGAAAATGACCCATAATTGTTCAATATTAGCCTTGACAATTTCACATTTCGTTTTCCAAATCAAACAAGCACAAGTTTTTGATGTGACACTGAACATTTGTACAAAAACTTACTGCATTTAATCGTTTGTTACTATAACAGTAAATATTTGATTTATTGTTAATATATAAATTAAGTGACCTAATTTCAATTTTCATAATTGAACTAACAATTTCATTTTCTTTTGGTAATAGTTATATTTGGGATGCATGAACTGTGCATATATATAAATATCTGGGTATCTTCTTTGGATCTCCATACAATATATATTTTATCATCATAATTACAAAATAAGATGTATAATTGTTATTTGTTTAATTAAAAGTATATAATGAAAAAATTAGAAAATGTTGATGGTAACTAGGATCATCACAAAGCTCATCAGTTTTGTCATTTTGTCTGGAAACCTGAGCTAGATGATCTGAAATTATGGAACTGCATTATTATTATTATTATTATGATTATTATTAATAATGATGTGTGAATAAATATTAATTAATAATGTGTAACTGCTCTATTGATGAGTTGCCAATTGCCAATTGACATGGCTTGGTTGATCACCTTTTCACCAAATAACTAATCTCCTCTTTTGAAGCAGCGCCTCCTTAGGTTTCTAACTTTGAATTTCATTCAAATTCAACCTATTATTTCATCATCCATGCATATATATATATATATATATATATATAGATTACACACGTCATTAAAATAATGCACA
>JAYMSZ010003595.1:0-10381 GCA_036897665.1 Pelargonium citronellum | reverse complement strand
CAACTCCATAATCCAGACAAGTCCAAGGGGTCTGGAAGCATTTAACCCATTTTTTAATCAACATTGAAACAAAATTTTAATTAAAGGCTTATTCAATAATTATTTCTAACTAGCCATATTAGCAAAACCATGTATTGCAAAATTAATGTTTACAAATTATGTTCAATACAATGCACTCTATTTACAAAAAGCAATCTTTTTATTTTTATTTTCTTTACAATGATGCATTAATAATTTTGGGAAATCACTTAAAAGAATTTTATAAAAAGTACCATATACTATAATTATATTAAATAACTTTAACTTGTATCCAATTTTGGTTATTTAATTGTATCAATTTCACATATTTTTCTTTTGGTAAACATAATGAGATTGTTTACAAGGTAACAAATATGTGATATTCTTTCCATCAAATAAATGGAATCACATAAATTATAATTTCATAAGCAAAATTGCAATGGTTAAATCGTGATCATCTGTAGAAAGTTCTGTACCTTACTGCGGGTGGATAAAGTGCTTGTTAGCATGCATCGAAAACTATTTTGCCAATTATACTTTAAACTAATTGACAATTTGTTCATTATTGGGGAAAAAGTGATAATTCTTTCTGTTTCTGCTGGCTCCTAATATCCTGAGAAATGGTATTGCAGAATGAAAAGAATTGGGTCTAATGGAACCTATAGAGCTCCATGGCAGGTGTTATAGTAGAATTTCAAATTACAATGGAAAGCACCCGCACTATCGATTAGTTTTTCTTCAGGTTGAAGAAAAATGGTGGCTTTCTGCATTTGATTTGGAAAGAAGCTAATAATTTTTCTTTATACAAACCGAAAGGAGGATAATTGCAATATAAGCTCCTGTTGTTCACTTTGATAAAAAAAAAATATTTGTAGGAGTCTAATATATGAAATTTACTGATTTACTTGCAGTGATTATTTATTGCAATGTGTTTTTAAGAACCATTCATTCAGTATTGCTTCTTGTTTGTGTAGGTATACTGAATTACTCGAGGACTTCAAAAAAGACCCTGAAAGTCATGGTGGCCCACCTGATTGCATTGTAAGCAAATTCTCAGATGCGCCTATTCATTATCATTTTACAAGACACAATCTGATTGTTTTGGTCCTCTTGGGAACTTTTGTGGATGCCCCCAGCTTCTCTGCAGACTTCGGGAGCAAATTCTCAGGGAATTGGGATTTAAAGATATATTCAAAAAAGTCAAGGTATGTGCTAATTTCATTGAAATTCTAACCAGACGCCAGAATCAATGGTTAGCATATGCCTAGAGCTGGGATTTTAGGTTTTGAGTTGGGCTGAAAAGGCCTACCCTGTGTTTTGGGCCCATGTTTCACGTATAGAATGTGCGGGTTGCCCGATCAAATGTGCAATTTTCCCAAGGTAAGCCCGACCCAAGTATTAATTGGGAGCATTTTATGCTACCCGAACTTACAAAAATGTGAGACATATTTTGGGTGCCCCTGGGTTCGGGTTCAAATTGCCAGCTCTTGTGCCTATGTGGGAGTGTATAGTTTATCTGTGTATTGCTATTGCATCTTAAAAGAGTCGTTGTGAGTGACTGAGGTCTTTAAGACTTCTTGCTTTATCACGCAGGGAGGAGGATAAAATGTTATTTCTTCTTATTTCATTTTTTTTTCTTCCTCCGGTGACAATATACTAGGATGAAGAAAATGCAAAGGCTATCTCACTGTTCAAAGACGTGGTACGTCTTAATGATGCTATTGAAGATGAAAGCAAGCGTCTAGAGACCTTGGTTAAAGGAATATTTGCAGGAAACATATTTGATCTCGGTTCTGCTCAGGTAGGTTGATATTTTATTTGGCACCTTTTTTATATTCGTCGTCTTATCAAATTTTCTATAACTGTTGTAAACTCATCATATACAATGGATTTGCAATTATCAGTCCAGTTATCAATTTATCATATTTCCAGTCAAATAAACTGATCCAACTACATGGACTCAGCTCAGCTGATATGAATCCTTAATCTGTATGCAGTAGTCCGTACTATATACTAAAGACAGATAGACCGATAGCTGTGTGGTTTTCGATGGCACAACCCTTGTACTCTTGATTTTAAGAACCTATATGCTTCACTCAATTTTATTTATTATCAGGCATGGTCCACAGCTGTCTTAGATATCCTCTTTGTTATTGATGCTATCTTAAGCTTCTAACAAGTGCATTTCTTTCATTTAAAAATGAAAATAGAAGATAATATTTTAGATACTTGTTAAATTTGAACCAGTTCAGTTATTTCTTGAGAATATCAAATATATTGTTCTTTTGCCACATGAATACTCCTTAATGATATAGCCAAATGTTTCAGTGATACTGACTTTATCACGTGTAATATCTATTTTCATTTCATTTCTTGAAGCTTGCTGAGGTTTTCTCCAAGGATGGAATGTCATTCCTAGCTAGTTGTCAAAATATAGTCCCTCGACCCTGGGTCATTGATGACTTGGACACTTTTAAACTGAAATGGAACAAGAAATGCTGGAAAAAGGCAAGTTTACCATGTGATAATACATCTTACAAATATGAAGTAACTTTACTGTTTAAAAGGATTTTCCCTCTCTTTTATCACAAGTCTTTGAAGGAAGATTCTAATTATGCATCTCTAATATTCCAATGAGCTTATCTTTTTGTCATGACAGGCTGTCATTTTTGTTGATAATTCTGGAGCAGATATTATTTTGGGTGTTTTGCCATTTGCTAGAGAGTTACTTCGACGCGGAACTCAGGTTTATTCTCAAATTCTGCTTCATAATATGCCATAATCTGTGCAGTGTGTAAACTAAGACGAGAAGTAATCGATTGTCTCGTGTGAGACTCTGAATAATATCTGCTGTCAAATTGCCAGAAAAAGTAATGGGATAAAGATTGGGACTGCAGATCATGAATGATATTGCTATGTGCATACTTATAACAATTTTGCTAATGAAAAATTGGACTATAGTATAACTTAAGTGTATCCCATAAGTTTTTTTTCTATTATGATGAACTTGTTCTTAGTGGCCTAGAAAAAATGTGGTTTATACCTGTACCTCTCTCTGGCTCTAGTGCTGCAAAATTATTAAAATCACACTTAGGGCTGGGCAAATAATAACCGAAGCCTACAAAAAGAACTGAACGGTTCAGCTCTGTTATGTTATGTTATATTACGGTTTGGTTATACGACGAATATTTTGATGTCAGTTCGGTTTTCAGTTTTGTCTATGTATTTTATCGGTTAACTAGACCCAAACCAAATATTTGTATTTTTGTATAATTTGTTCATATTAATACATTTGGTTGATTTTACGTGTTTTGGAAAACTCTCATTTGATCCACTGACGATTGGTTAGTCTTAGAATTTGAAGGTTAACTAACTTTTGGTTTCCAATAGGTCAAGAAAATATTCCTCTTGAACTTCACTTTTTTTTTTTTAATACTGACTTGGTATAGATATTTTTAAAAACTTTCTTCAAATTGAATCGGATGGGTTTAAAAATGAGCAAATTTAGCTGTTAACCGACCGGTCCCAACTCTAATCACACGTACAATACTTCAATTATTTTTGTCCCAATAGTTCTCTTTTTTCCTTTTCAAGTTATATACCGAGTACTAAATTTATCATTTCGAGCGTTCATTATATTTTATGTTGAGACATTACGTCATGTTAGATGAGTTCTATTGAAAATTGATTTATTTTCTTCCAAGCTCAGGTTGTCTTGGCAGCTAATGACTTGCCTTCCATCAATGATGTAACTTACCCAGAATTGATTGAAATCATATCGAAGGTGAGAGAAAAGAAAAGAACTTTTACCCGATAAATTAGATTCTTGGTTTAACTTTAACAAAAGTTGCAATTTATCAGTTAAAGGATGAAGAAGGGAAGCTCGCAGGTGTTGATACTACAAATCTTTTTATTGCCAATTCTGGAAATGATTTGCCAGTAAGATAATTATAATTCATTTTGTACTTCATATACTGTTTTTGTATAATTGAATGAATGGATAATGATATTGTAATTGTATGTTGATAGCCTCCTTTCGTTCAATTTGTTGCAGGTTATTGATCTGACAAGAGTAGCGCAAGAGCTTGCCTACCTGGCAAGTGACGCCGACTTAGTTGTCTTGGAAGGGATGGTAAGTCCTCAGCGATTATTGCTTCAGTCGAGCATTATAGCACCTTTTGTTGTGTCATTTATTGTTTCATTTTCCTTTTAAATATTTATTTGAATTACAAATGATAATGGGTAGAAAGAAACAACTAAACACCGACTTGATCCTCAATATCTAAATTTGTCATCAGTTGATTGCAGTTGGTGGTTATTAGGGCTTGACCCGCCTAACCCGTTTAATTAAATGTGTAGAACCTGTTTAAGGATAAAATGTTAGTTTTTAAATGTGTCGTGTCAATAATGATCCATATATATTAAACCGGGCAAATTTGTTGGGTCGTGTCAAGCCAGTCCGAACCTATTTATTAAATGTGTCAGGTGTGTGTAATTTTGAACTCAACTATTAAAATGTGTTGAGTGTGTTGTGTAGTGTAACTCAACCCGCTTTATAATCAGGTCATGTTCAAGTCGACCCAATTACTTTGTTCAGATCTTTGCCATGTTTGGATGTGTTGCGAACCATGCTGTGTTTTCTCTATTCTGCTTTCTGAAGTGTGATTTTTAAGTTGTTTTCTCCTCAAATGAGAAGTTGCCCCGAATCTATCTATGTAGACGATTTTCCGTAAGCTGGGTGATGACTACTTCCTAAAGGGCTAGAGTTGACTATTATTCGGGTTCAAGTTCCTGACCCGAGCCGCACGAGGTGTGAGTTTCGGGTCAGGTCACGGGTTTTACATAGAAATTCCTTGGGTAGAGTGTGGATGCCCGGCCTGATTAGCAATCCTTTCATGGTTACCCGACCCGACAATTAATCAAGTTTATTTTATGTGACAAAAACCCGCAAAAATGCGAGCCAGATTTTGGGTTCAGCGAGTCGAGTCCAAATTGCGAGCTCTACTACTTCCTTGAATTATCAGCTTCGAGTGAGGTTGATTTTGTGGCAAAGTTCGTACTATTAAAAAAAATGTTGTTGCAAAGGATTCAAGTTCATCGTTTTTTATTACGACATGAATTGTGGAATAAATAGTCATTTTTGTCTATGAAGCATGCAACATATTTAGTGTTCAAAACTTCACGAATTTTTGTTGTTGCGAGGCACATTTTATCTCTCTTTCACGAAGCAAATTGGTCAATTATAATCTGCCTATTATAAACCCGATTCCTGGATGATATTAACAGCATGATTTTTGCAGGGTCGTGGAATTGAAACCAACCTATACGCCCAATTTAAGTGCGACTCTCTCAAGATCGGGATGGTAATGTTCCGCTTAAATTCTCCTAATCATACCTTTTCGGGATATGTTAACTAGCATTAATCCATGTGTGCCTTCAATTCTAACAGGTGAAACATCCGGAGGTTGCTCAGTTCCTTGGAGGACGACTTTACGATTGTGTATTCAAATACAATGAAGTCTTGAGTTGATAATGTTGATTCTTGCCGCAACTACTAATCCGGTTTGTTGTGGGTTTACCTTAGCATCATTCGATACAAACTGTTGTAGGTTTTAGCTTCTCGTCGAAGTAATATAATTGTAGACTTCAATTTGTCTGTTCTTTCTATTAATAAAGAAACTTGAGACTTGAGCGGCTTTGATTTGCTTGTCTGGTTTATTTATATGATAAGCACTTTATCGTACACTTTTACGCATTGTTGTTTAGACTTTAGACTGAATTTCTGTTTTTACTTTCAACTCTCTTATCTACGAACCGGCCATTGCTGATGGAGCTAGCAAATCAGATTTCGGGTTGGTGAAGCCTAACTCGAACCCGACCCCAAAATACTTGGAGTTTTAGGTTGGATTTTAGTTTTTAAACATAAAATGTGCTGAATAATGTGAGTTTGCTGGATTTGACTCGAAAATAGAGGGTGAACATGACCAAAAAGTTTTTCTGACCGGGCGAAGTTGTGTTGTGTCCTCGCGAGTGCAGATCCTAATTATCTGCTCTAATTGGAGGGATGAGGTTAGATTGTGAGTGTGGTACTTGCTTTTGGAGAGGGAAGGAGTGAGTCCATAAACCCTAGGCCATGTGTTTTTTTAGGAGTGACAATCAGTTCTATTTGTATCATATTGAAAGGTGATGGTTTGAAATGAGGGTTCCAACTGAACCATCATCTTCTTCTTCGTTACAACCGTCTTTTGTTGTTCTGCGCACATACCAATAAAAAAATTTATTGTTTCTATTTTCTAACTATTTTCAAATATCATGCTTTCAAGATTTTTTATTTATTATACAATAACTAAATCAAAACAAGTAGCTTGTGGAGAACTTTCACTTACAGAATACAAATTTTCTATATTAGGCTAGAATTGTGCACAATCGATTTACTGAATCGTACTAGTCTTAAGATGAACTGAACTACACTTGACGATTGTTCTAATATAAAGAATCGCAGCCGATCAAACCCATCAAGTAAATCGTTATCATGGTTAACCAATATTTACAGTTTGGTTTCGGTTTTAACCGAACCAAACCGGTGTACCAATTAAATGATGACTACTTTTTTTATTTTACGCAAGCATGATACATTCGATACTCCATACCATGGTTTGAAAGCCCAAAAGAGTCTTTTAGGTCAACATGTCAGTGTACTTGATATGTTCGTATTTATAGTAAAACTTAGTCTTCTGTCTAACGTGCGATTCAAATAATTTTCTATAATATTGATTTAAAATATTTGAAGTGTAAGAAAGTGGTGGACCCCACTATTACATTAAAATTAATAATTAATAAATTACATTCAACAAATATTTTAAGGTATTGCTATTTCCACACCTTAAAGTGCTGGTTCCACAACCTAATATATGTAATGACAAATTCGCCCCCATTAATTTTATTGGTTCAAAATTATTTTCCTTTTTACTATTTTGCGGTCGAGTAAATAAAATTTGAGTCAAAAAAGAAAATTAAAGATAAATGTCACAAGTGCACATGATTATCAAGCAAATTAATTTCACAAATTTATTAATTAGTGTTCTCGTGCAACAATTAAGTGTCCCCGTGTCTGAATTATTGATGGAGGAGATTACATTAAACATAGCAGTTTCAATTAGGCAATTTCAAAAATTATATTGGTTAGATATGATGCACGAGCATTGTCATCTTCTCAACGTACTCGTGTCTGATATACATATTTGACACTTGGACACTCATATACTTTTCAAATACGAATCGATCCCCTAATTTTTTAATAATGTTATTTGGGGGACATTTATCAGACACCTTACATATCCCCTATTTTTGTCAAAAATTATTGTTTGAATGATTTCGACGCTCTAAAATACATTGACGAGGATGAAATGATGTAACTTATATGCACTAATTAATATAAAAAATATAAACTATTATGTATTGTGTCAATGGTTTAATAAAAATTACATGCCGCCGTATTCATGTAGTGTCTTGTCTCGTATATCTCGTACTTGTGTCTATGAAACACAATTGGTTAGTTTTAGTGAGTTTATAATTGTCAAGTCTAATCGTTGTCGATAAGCCCCCTAGGGGGTAGCGCAATGGTAAAGACACACATTTCCACGTAAGATGTCGTGGGTTCAAATCTCATTGCGTCGGGTGGGTGAGATTTGGGTTAAAAAGGGAGAGCTACCCCTTATTGTGTAACTCAATTTTTTAAAAAAAAAAAATTGTTGTCAATAAAGAACAAATACTGCATAAAATTAAGAGCAATAACAACATAAACAATTAAATTTTTAGTTGATGAAATTTTAATTCCTTGTGATGAAAATTTATTTTGAGAGAAAAATTACACACACATCTCTATCACTCAGAGTTCAAAAGAAAGATTCAAGGTGGCTTGAAGCTACAGAGGTCCGGTTAATTTGTCAACCCCTTTCCTTCAACTTTTCTTGCATGTTTCACCAGTGTACTTGTTGTCAAAGAACTACTAAGAACAAATTTTTTTTTTCTTTTAAGAATTCTATTTAGAACTTTATTTTTCATTAATTTTAAGAATTCTATTTAGATTGTATTTTGAACTCATCACATGATATTTGCATACATATTTTTCAATAATTTTTTTATGGCCACGTAGGAGAAGTAGTTTGCTAAACCTGGAACAAGGAAATGGAATAAGAATGATGTGAAAGGGCAAATCTATCAAATTCTTAAATATCAAAACTAATAATGTGGAAATAGTCATTCCCATCATTTTAATCTATTCATAATTCATAAGGCATTTTAAAAAAAAATATGCAAAAGAAAAAACGTTTTTTTTTTCTAACTTGTGGATCCCTATGTGGCTCTACAGTATCACATTTTCATCTTCCACCTTTAGTTCTTCTCCAACAAATTGATAGGTGAATATCCTCCATGTTCGGATTAATTGGTTTACTCATCCTTGCCGGATTTATATACATAGAAGGTTTCTCAGTTAGTTTTAGTTATCATGAATTTATGATTTCAAAAACCGCACCTCTCTCTATGGTTTTTGTAACTTGAGAACCGCTAGCGACCTTTTCATCTTCCGGCTCGGTTTGGTTTCAGTTCGGTTCGATTTGTTGGCTCAAGTTGCTCAACCCTATATTAGGCAAGTATATTACACAATAGAGCTTTGTATTGCGAGATTGTAATTTGATTGAAATGTATAAGTGCTTTATGTTACAAATAAGATACCTACTATATTAGAGAGTTGATTGGGTGGAACAAATTCATCTCTTACTTATACAAGTCTATTATCTAAATGGATGACTTAGATTTAGTGTCAACATGACACTATCTGTGACTAAGATTTTCTATTTAAACTCTTACAACAATTTCATAAATATTTATAAGGTTCAAGAAGCCTCTGTAACTTGTTAAAAATGCATAATCCTTCTGTCGATACAATCTTCTACTTAATGCAAGAGGATGATAAGTTTGTTAGGCGAGTATCAGACGTATCTAGAATTTTTCAGAAATTTGATGAGTATTTCATACGAGTATATATAAAATACGCATAGAAGGCACAAACAATATGCAATTTAGTGCACTGATTTATAGAAACATAAATTGAACCCATTGTTAAATACGTTTAGACATGTATCAAAATGCGCTCGAATATTTTTTATTTGCTTAATAAAACTACATCTCATCTCAAATCAGATAATGATTTATATATATGTATTGAAAGAGTTGTTTATGTTGTGTAGCTTAATAGTCCGATCAAACTTATTTTTTTGTCCGAAAAGAAAATGTTCCAAATTAAATACTTTGTTCGTTCTGTTTAATTTTATTTTAAGAAAAATTAAAAGGAATTTAGTGTGATATATTTACTCTTGTATCCTTATGATCACGTAGTAAGAACTACTAATTTATTATAAGGATGTCATAACTAACCTTCGGAAAAAAAAAACTCTCATTTTGGGATAAAAATTCAAGTGAAACAAGATTACTCATTTTGGGACAAATGAAGTATGATTTTTTATTTCAATCGAAAGAGGTTTTGTACACGTGTGGATGGTGCATTATACATTTATACTTACATGCATTTTAATATTAGAAGACTTGCATACAATTATCGGTAAAAAAAAAAGGTAATAATATTATTGGACATGTAAACAATTATCGATACACTTTTATCAGCTCAAAAACTAATGCGTAACCAAACAATATTGAATTCTCACACATTAATTACTGGAAAAAAAAATACTTCTTACACATATGCATCAACAACACATGAATTTAGCATTTTATTGATTTGGAGGATGATACAAACAAACAAAGAAACCTCAAATACATTCCTCCAAGAACAAGAAGGAAACATGAAAGTAGTAAAAAGAAACAAAGGGAATTGAAATTCAACATGTTGTGATTAATTAATTGTTGTTTTTGGTGGGATATGAAGCCATTTTGTTGATGCCACACATGCCTTCTGGTTTGCCAGTGTTTCTCTTCAATCTGATGAACCCTTTCTCACCCCATTTGGTGCCCCAAGAGTTCTTCACAATTATATAGTCTTGTCCTTTCATTGTTCCATATCCCACTGCAGCCACCCCATGATCCAAATCTGTTCCACAATGTCCATTGAACACCCCCTGAAATTATATAACATTAATTATGTATCAATTTTATCTGTCTTTTTTTTTACCGACGTACAGACACCGAGACTCGAACCTAAAACCTTGAAGGATCAAGTGAAAGGTAGGTTCGGGTCCAAATTGTCAACTTACCCCGCTGTAGAATTGGAAATCTCTGCCAGAAGCATCAATGGCTACACTAAGAGGCTGGGTGGGCAAAGCCCTTAACCAACCCTTATCCATGT
>JAYMSZ010003594.1:0-10381 GCA_036897665.1 Pelargonium citronellum | reverse complement strand
TTTAAATGAGGTGTCACCACCTTATTAGTGCAACTGATATAAAATTATATCAGTCAACTGATGTCCATATTACTCAATTTATTATACAAATTAGAATCACTAATATTGCTTAAATACATGAAATTGGATTATTGAATTTTAAAGTAATGATTTGATTTGATTTGATTTATTTGTTTTACAACATAACAAAAAATAGTGATACCATAAAATTGGGGCCAAATATATAACTAAAATTCTCAAAAAGATCAAATTTACAGTCTAATGTACGTAACAAAAACTATCATATTTACAACCCAAAGACTAAGCAAGGATCTCGAGTCTGGACGATCTTGCAGGAGACGCCAAAATATATATATGTGTGTGGGGGGGGTTGTTCTCGGATTCCGACACGACCCAAAGACTAATGTACATTAGACTCACGACTAGAATCTCTTTGATGATGCAGCTTTGGCGTGGTCTCGTTATAGCTTCCAAATTGTTCCTAAGATCTAGCGGCGAATGACAAGGATTCCATAGCTAAATCATCATGCATAATTAAGTTGAAGGCATTGAAATCCTTCCCTCAGCCTGTAGAGCACGAACAACAACGATTTCACTTGAAGTTTAAGGCGGTCATGTGGAGGGCTCTGCCAACCACACCCCTCGCCACCATCAGGTTTGTCATTTGATTCAGTAGCAAACTCGAAGGCTGATGCTATGATTCCGACCAGACCACCAACTTCCAAGCTACCTTCTCCTTTTCTGCAACCGCCTCCTGCTACCCTGCGCGCACACCAATAAAAAACTATTGCGAATCTACATGGTCACCGCTCTGCAAACTTTAGTAACACCTTAACTTGCTGTCAAAGCAAGAACTCGATATCTTAACGAGAAAGACTACAATTTGCTATACGCAAATTTAAGAGACTGACGTCACTCTAAAAACCAAGAGCAACTATACCCAACCAAAAACCCTAATCGACTTTCAAAACGATGGAGAGAAAAAGAGGGGCAAAATAATTTTGTTTGTTTTAAAACATTTATTTTGTTGGGAGGAAAATAATTAAAGTGCATAATATGATAGTTAAAGTTAAGTGTAATTATATATGTTTGAGTGGACAATCATGAATTACAATTACAAGTAAATTGATGGGAAAAGAAATTGAGATGACCAATGCAATTTGCAAGTGAAGATAAACAAAGGATTATTGGAAATACAGTTGGAACTTGGAAGGGACAAAAAAGGCAGCCAATCATGAAATAGAATAGCTATTCAAATATCAAAATTATTGTCAAGAAAAAATAAAGGAATGAATTATAGCATGTGACAAGTCTTGTTGACTTTTCTACTAGCTGCTTGCTTAATATCCTACCCACCTCACCACACCAACCATTCTATTTTTATCTTATTTTTTAAGTAAATAAATACAATCAAACTATAGCTACTTATTAGTTTAGAGTTAATTATATAAATAATTTTCTGACTATAACTCATATTATAAAAATATATATATAATTTCAAGTGCACTGAATGAAGAGATCCCTATGTTTCATATGGATTTGATTTATGCAAGTTACATATAGTAGATAAGAATTCTTTCATCGATAACTTTGATGCCACCTAAAAATTGTGGAAATTACTCTTTGAATCGTCATTAAATAAGATGTATGAATAAGAGCGATAAGAAGCTCTTGAATCGTCATTAAATAAGTGGTGTGATCTTACTGTTTAGGTCCACAGTTTACGGGCTGCACTTTACTTTTATTAAATTCTCAACTAAAAACTAGTTGCATTACCGTGTTTAATGTTTTCTCTTTCTACCTCAACCGATTCAATAGTTAAAAACTCTATATATAATTGATTAAAATATATTTTACTAAAAAAATAGATTTCCTAATGAGACTCTGAAGTCTAATTAACATTTTAACACATGTACCTTAACACATGTACCTTTTCACACCGATAATTGCACGTAAATTCACTATAAATATTTGTAAATTCAGTAGTGTATAGTTATACACATGTTTTTGCACTGACAAATGTACAAAAGTCTAATAATAATTGTTTGCAAGTCGGTTTATGCGTATTTTCCCACTTGTAAGTAATTGTAAATCGATAATAAATATATTTGAATTCGTTGATAATTGTTCGGAAAAGAAATTGCATGTAAAAGACATGTACAAAGCGCAAATCCATTATTCCTCTTCCAAGAATTCTTCCCAAGCAATAATAATGTTTGAGAGAATAGTTAAGAGATACATATAACATGGGCATATAATTATACTATATAAATATTTCCTATGGATTCTCCCCCAAGTTGTCATTCAAGATTCTTTCTTACAGCTTCTCATTTGACTTTCTAGAAGGCTTGCCCCTTACTCCTACTTACTATATCCATCTATATTTGAAAAATCTAATATGCAATTACTAATTTTTTTTCTTTCAACTCCATATTAATAGTCTAGTGCTTTGGTCCATATACATATTTTTGTTGTAATAACTCTATTTATTTATTTGCCTAACTTTCAGCAGTCCATGAAATTAAAGCTAGTGAGGTTCTGACTTTCTTTCCCCTTCTGGGTTTAGCTTCTTTTTGGTGGTGAGTTTGGTTAATATTTTGAATTTTACTTAGTTTATTCAAAATAATGAAGTAGTTGGTCACTTCCTTGTTGCTTCTTAGCTACAAGTCAAAGCAGCCATGCTGGTCAGCTCTCTCTCTTTTCATCATCTGCTAGTTTTATGAAATGGGTTGCTTCTGATTTCTGCTTTCACTTGCTTGATGCTTCAGTTTTTGGTAATCAAATTTGCCTTTTTCTCTTGCTATTTCAATACCTTGGTTGATTGCTATGCTTCAATTTAGGTTGTGTTGTGGTTTGGTGATGATATAAGAAATTGGTATTCAATATTCTTGTGTGTGTGTTGTGTTGGGAAATTAGAAATTGGGAATTGGGAATTAGAAATTAGGTTAAAATGGGTAGTGGTGGGAGGAGAAAAAAGCAGCATTTTGGGAGAATCCATGCCTTTAGCTGTGGAAAAGCATCATTCAAAGGAGAGCACTCACTGATAGGAGGGCCTGGGTTTTCTAGGGTTGTGCATTGCAATGAGCCTGACTGCATTGAGGCTGGTCTTCTCTATTACAGTGACAATTATGTTAGAACCACTAAATACACATTCACAACTTTTATGCCCAAGTCGTTGTTCGAGCAGTTCAGGCGCGTTGCCAATGTTTATTTCTTGGTTTGTGCAATCCTCGCCTTCACCCCACTCTCTCCCTACTCGGCTGTCAGTAGTGTTCTTCCTCTTGTTGTTGTGGTTGGAGCTACAATGGGGAAGGAGCTTCTCGAAGATTGGAGGCGAAAGAAGCAGGTTTGTACTTGTATTTCGATTATACATGACCTTGTGGAACCTAGTTAGCTCCAGTTTTCATTCAACATTTCGGATTATGTTTGAGATCTGCATATCTCTTGGTGTTTAGTTTCTTCAAATTCGAACCAAATGATTGCTCGTTAGAAACACACACAACTGTTTTGGGAATGAATAAGAGTCTGTTTAATTCTTTAGTTGCACAGTTATTCATTTGAAAAATTGGAAAAGAAATGCCTCTTTAGTTGTGGAGTATTTCTCAAGTTTTCTAGAAAATTATTTCAGGAAAATTTGAAAATTGAAAAACTTGTTTAGTGGCACAATTTTCTATTTGGAAAATTGAAAAAACAAAATTTTCCAGGTTTTCAAAGTATCTTGAAAATGAAAATATGTTTTTTTTTTGTTTTTTTTGTTTTTTTTTTGAGTTTTTCAAATAGAAAACTCATTTTGCCACAATTCATATGTACTATTTTTTATGTCTCAGGAAGATTCCATTATGTATAGGTGTTTTTATTTACCAATTTAAAATTAATTCTTTCTTATGTCGTTCTAATTAAACTCAAAATCAAAGAAATGAAAAATGGATTAACTAAGCAAGTTTTCTAAGTTCTACAAGTTTTCCACAGAAAACAAAAACGAAAACAGAAAATAGAAAATGAAAACTGTTTTTTTGCAACTAAACGGGACCTGAGGCTTTCACTTGAGTCGTAATTTGTTTCTGGAAACATTTTCAGGATATTGAAGTGAACAACAGGAAGGTTAAGGTGCATTGTGGTGATGGTGTATTTGAGTACACTAAATGGATGGATTTAAGAGTTGGAGACATTGTGAAGGTGGAAAAGGATGAATTTTTCCCGGCCGATCTCATCTTACTATCTTCAAGTTATGACGAAGCAATTTGCTATGTCGAGACCACCAATCTCGATGGAGAAACTAATTTGAAACTGAAACAAGCACTGGAAGCAACTACCAACTTGCAAGAGGACTCAAGCTTCCATTCTTTCAAGGCTACGATTAAATGTGAAGATCCGAATGCAAATTTGTATACTTTCGTGGGGAGTTTGGACCTCGGAGAACAACAGCTTCCTCTAGCTCCTCAGCAGCTTCTGCTTAGAGATTCAAAGCTACGAAACACAGATTATATTTACGGGGTTGTAATTTTCACAGGCCGTGACACTAAAGTGTTCCAAAACTCAACAGCGCCGCCTTCCAAGAGAAGCAGAATTGAGAAAAGGATGGATAAGTTAGTGTACTTGTTGTTTTTCATCTTGTTTTTGATGTCTTTTATCGGGTCAGTCTTTTTCGGGATCTCAACGAGGGATGACCTGAAGAACGGAAGGATGACAAGATGGTATCTTAGACCAGACGACACTACAATTTACTATAATCCAAAGAAAGCAACCGTTGCAGCAATCTTACATTTCTTGACTGCCCTCATGTTGTATAGCTACTTAATTCCCATTTCATTGTACGTGTCGATAGAAATTGTCAAGCTTCTCCAGAGTATGTTCATCAATCAAGATCTGCACATGTATTACGAGGAAACTGACAAACCAGCGCGTGCCCGCACCTCAAATTTGAATGAAGAACTTGGCCATGTTGACACTATTCTCTCGGATAAAACCGGAACTTTGACTTGCAACTTGATGGAATTCATCAAGTGCTCCGTGGCTGGGACTGCTTATGGTCGTGGTGTAACGGAAGTTGAGAGAGCTATGGCGAGGAGAAAAGGATCGCCTTTAGATGAAGATGACGATATCGAAGATTCCACCGAAGCAAAGTCATCCATTAAGGGATTTAATTTTACAGATGAGAGAATTATGAACGGCAATTGGGTTAAAGAGCCTCACTCAGATGTAATCCAGAAATTCCTACAACTATTAGCTGTTTGCCACACTGCCATTCCCGACGTAGATGAAGAAACAGGGAAAATTTCATACGAAGCTGAATCTCCGGATGAGGCTGCTTTTGTGATTGCAGCTAGAGAACTCGGGTTTGAGTTTTTTGAAAGGACTCAATCAAGTATCTCACTACATGAGTTTGATCCGGTTTCTGGAAACAAAGTTGTAAGGTCAGATTCTTGCACTTCTATACCCCATGTTTCCTTTTTAGTATAGTTTCTGCTAAAGGTAGTGTTTAACTTTAATATGTCTTTTCTGCAGATCATACAAACTTTTGAATATCTTAGAGTTTAGTAGCTCCCGGAAGCGCATGTCGGTAGTTGTAAGAAGTGAGGAGGGACAGCTACTACTGCTGTGTAAAGGAGCTGACAGGTTAGTAGAATGAAACATTGCTATGAAACTTGTAAGATCATGAAAATAACACTACTCTTGCAGTTGAGAAGTTTGCGTATTGCTGTAGTAAACTACATATTTGTTATAGTGTTCTTGGTAGGGTTGTCATTAGAGTCACCACATCAGAAATATATATAACCAAAAGGAGCAGCTAATTTGGTCTTAATAATTAGTACTCCCTCCGTCCAAAACGAGTATCCTGTGAATTTCCGTCTCAAAATGAGTGTCCTCTTTCATTTTTTAGTAAGTAGTTATGCATGAATTGTCATTAGTGTTGTGTCCTTCTTTTCTACCTCCATGTCCGAATGGGCTATCATACTCTATTTTCTCGATCGGTCCTGCAAAACAAGACTTTTCCTTTCGGGTCGCCCCTCCAATGTGCTTACCTTCTTATTTTATTTTGTGGCCTATTTATATTAGCTTTGTTTTACCGCTTTGTCCGTCGTTTTCCTTATGTGGGTGAATCCAGCAAAGACGTGACATATATCTCTCTTTATCCCCAACAAATAGTATCATTATAACAAGTTAGGAAGTATTATTAGCATACCATCACATCTTACTGTTATTTGTTTTCCTCAAACAGTGTCATGTTCGAAAGACTAGCAAAGAACGGAAGGGAGTTTGAAGAGCAGACGAGGGAGCACATTGACACGTATGCTGATGCTGGTCTGAGGACCTTGGTACTTGCTTATCGTGAGCTAGACGAGGAAGAGTACAATGAGTTCAATGAGGAATTTACCAAGGCCAAAAACTCTGTGAGTACAGATCGCGAGGAACTGATCGAGGACGTGGCAGAAAAGATTGAAAGGAATTTGATTCTTCTGGGTGCTACAGCTGTTGAAGACAAACTTCAAGATGGGGTGGGTTGTACAATGAGGAATTTTATTATTTTAGAGATAGGATTCATAGTTTCACGATTGACCATCTCTTATTTTATGACTAGCAGGTTCCTGACTGCATTGATAAGCTCGCTCAAGCTGGAATTAAACTATGGGTATTGACAGGAGATAAAATGGAGACTGCAATCAATATCGGGTATGGTGTGATTGGTGCAAGTTACATTTAGTAAATTATTGAACTTTGGATAGACAAGTTTTTCTGACTCCATGTACTATTCCTCAGATTTGCTTGCAGTTTGCTTCGACAAGGGATGAAGCAAATAATAATCAGCTCAGAGACACCGGAAAATAAAGCATTGGAGAAAATGGATGACAAGTCTGCTGTTGCCGCGGTATTCCCTACGTTCATCATCTGTTTTTTTCCTATAAAAAAAATGATGTTGGCATCAGGATGTTTATTATGGTTTCATAGGATCTTACAACGGTTGGATTTTGAATCATACTTGCAGCATTTGGTATGCTCAAGTTTTCGCTCTATTACATTTTATGAGCAACCAAGCCATAAAACCATATACGAGAAACATCACGAATTGCAACGAAATAGAGCTGTTATATCAAATTTAAAATTGCAATATGTTTTTTAGTTTGATATTACTATTGATATAAAAGTTGTGAATTTGATGGTATTGTCCTGAATTTAGGCGTCAAAGGAAATTGTCATCCATCAGCTAACTGAGGGAAAGACATTCATTACTGCATCGGGAGAAAACACCGAGGCATTGGCTTTGATCATTGATGGAAAGTCACTAACCTATGCTTTAGAGGATGATGTCAAAGACTTATTTCTAGAGGTTGCCATTGGCTGTGCTTCTGTCATATGTTGTCGTTCGTCTCCCAAACAAAAAGCACTTGTAAGTAACTTACGTTTCCATTACATTGTATGAATGGTGCACCGAAATGTCCCAATACTACTTGCGAAGAGCTTGTTTCTCTTGCTTTGTAATGGAACTAACATGTTATATAAATATAGGTTACAAGGTTGGTTAAAGTCAAAACGGGTAGCACGACCCTAGCCATAGGTGATGGAGCGAATGATGTCGGAATGCTCCAAGAAGCAGATATTGGTGTCGGTATCAGTGGAGTTGAAGGAATGCAGGTAAATACCAAATCGATTGCTCGTGTTCTTTAGCTAGATGTGATTTTGCATCTCCCTTCCCGATGAAACAATTTTTGAAATATTGATTTCAGGCAGTCATGTCAAGTGATATTGCAATAGCACAGTTCAGATTTTTGGAGCGGCTATTACTCGTGCACGGGCATTGGTGTTACAGAAGAATATCATCAATGGTATACTTTTATGCAACATTTTTTTGTCAACTAGTAGCCTCGTTTGAAAAAGTAGAGTACCCGTAGACTAAACACGTTTGATGACAAGATTAGCGGCAAAATGGCTATTGATTTTGTTATCCAACAGCAACCCAGATTAGATAAAACTGTTGACATATTCTCTTCTCTTGTTATTTGGCAGATATGCTATTTCTTTTACAAGAACATTGCATTCGGCTTCACTATCTTCTTCTACGAGGCATATGCGTCGTTCTCTGGCCAAGCTGCGTACAATGATTGGTATTTGTCACTTTACAATGTCTTCTTCACATCTCTTCCGGTCATTGCCCTAGGAGTGTTTGACCAAGATGTCTCTGCTCGGTTGTGTCTCAAGGTACGTACGTTGGTGGGGGGTTATGATAAAAATGTTACTCAATCCGTCCCAAAATGAGTGTCATCTTTCCTTTTTTAGTAGGTTAGTTATGCATGAATTGCCAATAGTATCCTTAAAACAAGTTAGTTAGTATCTCTTAACACATGATCGTAAGTATACAAGAGTAAATATATCACACTATCTTATCAATTTTTGTCAAAATAAAAACAAACCACTCATTTTGGTACGGAGGGAGTAAACTAGATCGTTAACGTGTCCCGTATTGAAAGAATGTGAAGTTTGAGACCATTTGATATGCAAGTTGGACTCATCTTAGCAAATGACATTCTGATAATATCTTCTTATTTTTGTTCTCTTGCAATAATATGCAGTTCCCTCTGTTATACCAAGAAGGTATACAAAATGTTCTCTTCAGCTGGCTTCGAATCCTCGGTTGGTCATTTAACGGGGTATTAAGTGCAACCATCATCTTCTTCTTCTGCATCCGGGCAATGGATCATCAAGCCTTCAGAAAAGGCGGGGAAGTAGTCGGGTTGCAAATTCTTGGGACGACAATGTACACGTGCGTGGTGTGGGTCGTGAACTGCCAAATGGCGCTATCCATCAATTACTTCACATACATACAACATCTCTTCATCTGGGGCGGCGTCATATTTTGGTACATCTTCCTGTTGGGATATGGCGCCTTGGACCCAGACATATCAACAACTGCCTACAAGGTATTCATTGAGGCGTGCGCACCAGCATTGTCCTTCTGGATCGTCACACTGCTCGTTCTAGTCTCCGCCCTTATCCCGTATTTCACTTACTCAGCCATCCAAATGAGGTTCTTCCCATTGTACCATCAGATGATACAATGGATAAAAACGGACGGGCAGCTGGATGATCCCGAGGACTGTAATATGGTGCGCCAGAGATCATTGCGGCCCACAACTGTAGGGTACACTGCCCGTGTCGAAGCACACTCCAAACGGATCACAACGGATAAGTAAACTACTAATTGTATACGCGTTGACTGCTTAATTATCTTGATTCTTGCCTGTTGAAATAGACACTGCAGAGCAATGTTATGCAAAAGAGCAGAGAAGTTTGCTCATGCATCAAGATCATAGGTCTTCCTAGCTAATTGCTATGTGAAAACTGAAATTTGAAAATGAGTGTGACATTGACATGATGGAGCTAAGTTTGTTAAGTCATGTCCTCCAATTTTGGATATATAGCTAACAAAAGCTAGAATTGTATCATGTATGTAAAAGTGTATTATGTATATGAACTCAATTCAATTTAATTCAGATTGATTTGTTTTTTGTTGAGTATGTTGGAATTTTAGAAACTGTAATGCATTTGAATGGTATTAATGTACAAGTTAGGCTTATATTTATAGTCAAGATTACAGTAGTCAAAAGCTATGAACAATGAATCTCCACATGTACCTAACCAACAAGATAGAGAATTCCACAATTCACTCATTAATTCTAACATTCCCTCAAACTCTAGGCAGTTGAATGGAAACCTAACTGTGCTTGGAATCAAGATGCTTGTTATTCTTTGTAGCGAATGATTCATTCTGTAAATACATAAACCAATTGATCGGACGTGGACAAGTAATATTAGTACGAGTAACATGATAGCCAATTTTTATGTGATTAGACTGCTAATTTATTTTCTCACGAGATTAAGAATAATTAAGTTATTGAATTTAGACATTCCTCCGATCTCATGTGCACTTGTTACAACAAACTTAAGAGTTTAAAACTAAATTATATAAAAAAATAATGTATCAAGCATCACACATTAATTATGTTATCGATAACTTGATTGAATTAGAACTTGTCAAGTGTATAATTTGTCTTATACATCGTATACTCTCCGTCAAAAATTCATACGAGAGTAATGATATTGCACATGTCAAATTATTAATTGGTTAAACCTAACTTTATTGTATTTATCCCATAACTTTGTTTCGAAAATACACAAAATTTAAGAAAATTATTATTATATTGCTCTCTCTTTCTCTCTGCCGTTTTGAAAGTTAGCTAGGGTTTCTATAGGGCTACGACTGTTCTGCAGTCTTTTGAGTTTGCAGATAGCAAATTGTAGTATCTCTCGTTAAGACTAACAAGTTTTTGTTTTGATAACAAGTTAAGGTGTTGTAAGGGTTTGTATACGTAGAGCGGCAACGATG
>JAYMSZ010003593.1:0-10381 GCA_036897665.1 Pelargonium citronellum | reverse complement strand
GTGCTTATCAATATGGAAGCGGTTTTCCTCTTGGTAAACTACTATAACCAAATTTTATTTTTTCAGTACCCATTAAAATTACAGTTCTTTTCGTAACATCTTCAATCATTGCAGGGGTTGCAGTGCTCATTGCAGCTGGGTTCTTTGGTTACATGCTGGCATTACTGCAACGTAGAGTGGGGACAATTGTGTCTTCCCAGAGTGTGAGTTCTCAGCTTTTGTTTTCATAACCTTTTATGATGTATCACCACACTGTAGGTTAAATATGAACTCAATTTAAGTATCATCTTTATCGATCATATGATTCACCGCCAGATAGTTTGATGATGTCTTTACTGTCCTTGTTCTAGAACGTGTCTTGATAAAATGGAGAGTTGGAAACGAAAACCTTTTTCCAAAACGAGGGTCATATACTTAATTCTTTATTTTGTGCTGGAAATTCCATTTGCCTAGTCAAATAGTGTAGGATGGGCTGTGCATGCAGATCTATGTTATTTCATCTCAAGCAAATTCGAGATGGTAATAATAGCTTCAATATAGTAATGGTTTTGAAATTCCAGACACATCACACAACCTTTTGATCCCTTTTCGAGACATTAATTGAGTTTCCTAGTGTCTCCTGTGGTACGAGGCATAGTCTTACTGTGATTTTGTGCTCATGCAGGATCAGGTTATGACAAAAGCAAGCATTGCTCCAAGTCCATATCAGAAGCCTCTAAAATCTGTCAGGCCACCTCTAATACCAACTGACGATGAACAAGAGAAGCAAGAAAGCTTTTTTGGATCAATTGCAAAACTTTTTGCTAATGCCGGGGCATCTGCCATGGACATTTTGGGAGGTATATTTCCTGGTCTCAGGAAGAAGCAACTAAACTACCAGTATCAAGGCCTACAGCATCAGCAACAGCTAAAACATTCAAATGCTTGGCCAGTGCAAGATAGTTTTGAGATACCGGATGAAGATGAACCTCCCTCTATCGAGACCAGAACCCCCACTCCCCGGAAGACTTATCCTTTCATGTCCAGGGATGCAGAAAAGATCCATCAGTTAAGGCAGAGTCGAGCATTCTACAGTGGGTATGTAGACTATCAACAACAGCAAAATCAACAGCAGCAAATCCAGCAGCAGAAACAGCAACACCATAATCGGTATCACTCATCCACCCCACACACGTACTACGAGCAGGTTTATGAGAACACCAATGAGATTGTGTTTGGAGCAGTACAAGAGCAGGATGAACGGCACGACATAAAGCCAGTGAATTATGGAGATTCCTCTTATAATCATCAAAACTTGCGATCTCAAACGAATTCTATGGGTTACGCCCATGGATACTGATCATGTCATATATGCATATATTAGGAGGAAAAAAGGTGTAAGAGCTTTAACATTCCCATCTTTATATCAGTCCTTTAGGTTTTTAGGGTATAGGATAAATATATTTCTTCTCAGAGAGCAGTGTTTATGGGGGCAGATTTAGTGCCATGTTGAAGGTTTAGTCTGAGTATGGCCAAGAGAACAGTAGGTATGGATGGAAAGTTCCTATTTGTATGAAACTGGTATTAAGATTTATGGAATGCTATTCTCTGTTGATTATCTCTGCTAAGTTTACATGAATGTTTGTATTTCAATTTTCTTGGACAGGAACTTAAAAGCTCAGTTATAAAAAGGTCTTACACAACTTCAAAACTGAACTAAACATTGCAACACAAATTGCATGATTTGGGTGTAAATTTACGGTTGTGAGTTCAGCTCACATAAAATAGATTCAGCTTTGAGTCGGTTTTGGATTTAGTATTGCAGATAGTACGAATTCTTATGAATTCGTACGTTTGACATGTAAAATTCAACATCGTGCTCATTTTGAGCTGAGTTCGGTGGGACATTTCTAACCATAATCAAAATCCGAATTGTCATCTGCGCCCGAGTGTCCGGATCTTCAAAATTCACTCAATTTTGTTTTATTTCTTCCCCAAGTAATGAAGTTCTTTGGCTCACTGAAAATGATGATTTCATTTCCTGCTGTCATATCTCCATGTCAATTACAACCAATGAAATCAGACACTCACACAAAAATAAAGAACCTCCACACGTGTCACAAAAATTCATCCAATCAGAGCCCACCTTCAGTCACCGACACAGTAACAAAAATAATTTAGTGCTCTCAATATTGATTTTTTCTAAAACTTTTCCAAAGAAAAACAGAGACTCAATTCACTGTCTCTCTCAGATCCAAAGCTTTCTTCTTCTTCCTCTGCTCGTTGTTTCTCTAAGATCTCTCCTGGTTTGCTCTATTCGGATCACGGGTCATCGTTGCCGGGTCGCTCATTTATGCTGCTCAATCCACCTGCGGCTGCTGTACCTGCTGTCACCTGATCGATCCTGTTTCTTCCTCATTTCGGATCGCACTGATTCAGCTCCTCCGCCACAAGCTCCGCTGCGGACCCAACCATGAATCCCTTCTCCTCCGGAACGCGCCTAAGGTGAGTACCGCATTGCATCGTTGTCTTTTTCAGATCAAACACTCGGAATTTTCTGTGTAATTCATTAGCTCGGATACTTGAATTTCGCCTTCCCTAATTGGCAATTGAGCAAATTGGCGTAAATGTAGTGATTCTGGTATTTCTTTTGATACGTGTGACGCATAGTTTGATGGAAGAAGAGACATTGCTGCTGTGTTGATTGATATGCGACATGTTTTATATAATCTATCAGTGCAATTTTCAAATTTTTTGTTGTAGGAAGTATAGTGAAATTTAGAGAAGATGGTGTCCCCTAAGGTTTATGGGTTACACAGTAGTACAATTACCAAATTGTTGATAGAATGATAGCTGCATGCTATTTCATTTTCTGTTATCGACCAGTGTCAAAAGAGTTGGCTGGACAGTGAGGCTCTACTTGGTTGGTCTGTCCACCCACCTCCCTCTCCTCATCCAACACCTTGATGTTAGTATGGTGTTTGTAAAGGTGTGCAAATTTGGATTGCAAACACCAAATGTTCTTCAAAACTCTACCTTGTTTTGCTTTGCAAGCCAGCAATCATCTTTTCAGTGGGTTATATGGATGCACTACTTAGAGCAAGGGACTGGCCAACCCTTGGTGCTTTAACCGTGCAACCCCTCATGATCACTTGCCACATAGTGTGAGGCTCTGCTGTACTAAGAAAATAAAGTGCCACCATCAACATGATTAGAATCCCCGTGCAAACCATTTACTGATTCTATCATGCTATTTCTCCCGTTTGAGCCCTGATGTTTCTGATTACAATTTACAAAAGTGGCCAAAGTATTCTGCATCTTCTTTATTATATATATATCCTTCTGTGGAGATCTACAACCTTCCCTCCTTACCTTAGCTAGGACTTCCAGGTTTCATGTTCTTCAGAAGTTCCTATATCAAGCAAAATTGATTGCGGTTCCATCTGCACAATTGCAATGTGTTCACTTCCATTCATTAATGATAGTTTTGATGGTGTATAAGGTTGGAGCAGAGGGCCACTGTTGATTTTATTGGAATTGAGCTCTGACTTGCTCTTGGCATTGGGCATGATGTTCCTCTTGAAGACCTTGACTTATTGTCTTAAAGTTTATCTGTGAGTTTATTATTTTCAACAAATTGTTGTCCAGAGGATCACCACCAAAGACAAAAAAGCACTCTTGTTCATGAACCCGTTGAAGTGGATTAAGATTTAAGACTGACTTGTTTATTTTAGAAAGTGGGATTAGTTTACCATGTTGCTTTTGCAGAGAGATTCTGGATTGGATATTTACATCATCTTGTGTTAACCTTTTGGGCTTTTCAGCAATTATATTTAGTTATGAATATTGTTGTTCTTGTAAAAAAAAACATTATATTTGTTTGTGGAATATTCTAATTCGTCAAAATATTAACACATATCTTCTATATTTCATGGTGATGGTTAAATTTAACTTCAGTTATTTGGATATAATTGGTTTATGCTTACTTCTGTGAATGCAGGGACATGATTCGGGCCATACGTGCTTGTAAAACTGCAGCGGAGGAACGTGGTGTTATAAGAAAGGAATGTGCTGCTATTCGTGCTGCAATTAATGACAATGATCAAGATTATAGGCATCGTAACTTGGCAAAGCTAATGTTTATTCACATGCTTGGATACCCTACACATTTTGGCCAAATGGAATGCCTGAAGTTGATTGCATCTTCTGGATTTCCAGAGAAGAGAATAGGGTATCTTGGCCTCATGTTGCTTCTTGATGAAAGACAAGAAGTTCTGATGTTGGTCACGAACTCATTAAAACAGTATCCTGTTTGGAGTGCATGTTTTGTTTGAAGTACAAACTTAGTTCATTTTGCAAGAATCTAGTCTACATTTAAAACATTTAAAATAGATATAGCATTCAGCGTAATAAAAAAGAAAAAGGAAAAATGGGGACAATTTGTGTTGTCTAGCATCACCTTAACTTATATGCAGAGACCTCAATCATACAAACCCATACATTGTTGGACTTGCTCTTTGTGCTTTAGGAAATATTTGCTCAGCTGAAATGGCTCGTGATCTTGCACCAGAAGTAGAAAGATTGCTAATGTTTCGAGATCCAAATGTTCGGAAAAAAGTAAGTTTTTCTTACTTACTATGGTACAGATGTACATTCAACTCCAGGAGTTTGTGATGGATATATTTGTTTATTCATTAGCGATGATAGATGGAAAGGGTGGGGAAAATAGGATCATCTTTCAACCTTAGCTTATAATGTTCTTACGACTTGTATGTTTCCCTCATAATTTCTCAAAATGACTCCTCTATGCCTCCATCCTACCAAAAAAATTGAAAAAGGGATGGTCCTTTTATTTGAATAAACCCCGCTCACATTAAACAATTAGATAGAGTAGGAACATAGCACTCAATTACTTGGAAAGGTGGGGGTTGTACCGTTCCTCACTGAGTAATATAATCTTTTTGATACCCATGCTGCTACGCTGCTACGCTGCTACGCTGCTACGCTGCACGATAAATGATTTATATTAACCACTCCATTAGTGTGGTGTTGCTAAGCAATATGATTGAGAAAGAATTTACAATCACCTATTAAACTTAAGGAAAAAAACTGGTAATTTGTAACCTTCAGTCTTTTTTTGGCCGAAAGACAACCAGTACTTGCTATACCACTTACAGGTTCTGCTTCAAATATTGGTGTCATCATACTTCCATGGGTTCTATGACCCATTTGTGATGGCCTACTATCTTTCGTTGTCAACTCAAGTTGAATAAAATTATCCTACATCAATACTTTAGCGACTTTCTTTCATAGGAGTGTTCTCTTTATCAGAAACCAACTTCTGTAACAAAGTCTTGGAACTGTATGCTCAGATTTGCTTGACAAACATATCATTCAAATCTTTTTGAATTGTATTTAATGTTTTGTTTATTTTTTATTTTGCTTCACTGTTTTCCTCTTAACTTTCTTATTCCTGTATGGATTTTTCTATGTTTTATATAGGCAGCATTGTGTTCTATAAGGATTATAAGGAAAGTACCGGACCTGGCGGAAAATTTTATAAATCCCGCTGCTTCCTTACTTAAAGAAAAGCACCATGGAGTCTTAATTACAACAGTTCAACTTTGTACAGATTTATGTAAAGTCAGTTCTGAAGCTCTCGAATTTTTTAGAAGGGTAAGTCGAACGTGTCTGGCATTAAATAGACCCAAAAATGACCTGCTACGTTTCAACATGGATGAAATTTCTTATATTCTTTCTTTTTCTTTTTCTTTTTTTTTATTGGTGCCATGTGAATAATTGATTTTGGTTTTCTACTTGACTACTTGATTATACTATGGTCTTGTTTGGGTTGAGGAATCCAAAATTCAATGGATTTTGAATAAGTTAAAAATATTATGTTTGTTTACTTTGGAGGGATTTAAAATATTGTGTTCAGAATGTAGAAAGTAACTAAATAAAATGTTGAGAAAATATGGTGAATGACATTTATACCATTTCCAAATATTATGTATGGTAGACATTTTGTCATGGAAAGTTTCATTCTCTAATGATAATGAAACATTTTTTTTTTTGGCATCAAAACATAGATCATTAAGTAAAATTAAATAAATAACTTAAGATTTTTCGGTTACTTAAACAAATTAATCAAAAAACTTCTGATTTACAAGTAATTACATGATTGGTAACATGAGTTGGTATTTTGTAAATAATCGTATAAGAAATGACAACAGAGGACAAAAAAACAAAAGTAGGCTTATAAATTTCCGGCAACAATCTGTATGTTTTAATAATATTGTATATGAGATGATATTATTGTTACAACCAACACAATTGATTTTGGATTCCAAATATTCTAATTTTTCTCTCTCATATGACTTAGTTTACCCAAATATAAGAAATTGAACTTTCTCATTGATTTGGTCACTTTCTATTGCAGAATCATGCTTACCAAATGATACCTATATGTATTCATCTTGTATGATTCTAAGTGCTAATGCTGGCAAACATGCTCTTGAAACCGTTTATGTACTATAAATAAGAGTAGGGGCAGTTTGTCCCAAGCAATAGTATATTCTGCGATAGTTGAAATTTTTTCCTTTATCCTGATACTATCATATTTATTACATCTAAATCCTGATTCATTTGGATTTGCATTGTGCATTTTGGTTTATGAAAATGTATCGTTTGTTCAATAGTCATATACTAACAAGAAAGTCATGGTACCATTAGAATATATGTTTTGTGATTTTTCATTGTGCTGATAGCCTAATTATTATGTGAATCTTTGATTTGTGTGGCTACCCGCTTCCTTCTTTTACACGATGGTGATTAGTAGTTTTACCGATTTTTGTAGAAATGCACAGAGGGTTTGGTCAAAACTCTTAAGGATCTTGCAAACAGTCCATATGCACCAGAGTATGATGTTGCTGGCATTACAGATCCTTTCCTCCATATTAGATTGCTTAAGCTGTTGCGTCAGTTGGGTCATGGAGATGCAGATGCTAGTGACTGTATGAATGATATACTTGCCCAGGTGAGTCATTTTCTCTCTTTACCCTTGCAGTAGATTCTAATGGTTAATGTATTATATCTTGATGATAATGTGCTTTTTACATCTCCAGTCCTAAAATGCTTCAGTTTGAAATTGTATTTTATTTCCCATCGGATCTCCTCCCAGTAGTTTTCACATCATAATACAGTGCCAGTTTTATAACAAATTTGAGCATCATGCATCCCAATTTTTTTTTGCTATCTGAGAATACCGAAATTAGTATGCATGAGTAGGGGGCTTCCATTGTGGTGCAAGAACTATGTTGGTGATGTAGTTGCCCCTAATGAGAGCAGAGTAGCACCAGATGTTGTTGCTTGAGAATCATTAAGTCTTTGGAGTAATATGCTCTAGAGTACTCTTGAGTTTGTTGGAAGAGAAATGAAAAATAATAATATAGGTACTGTTAACATAAACTTCATTATTTGACTCAGTTTACTCCCTTTACTTTTTTTAAATGCTGGCTTAGGTGGCTACAAAAACTGAATCAAACAAAAATGCTGGGAATGCTATTCTCTATGAATGTGTTGAAACGATCATGAGCATTGAGGATAATGGTGGGCTACGTGTGCTCGCAATCAATATTTTGGGAAGATTCTTGTCCAACCGTGACAATAATATCAGGTTTGTTTATATTATTTCAACCCGTCTTCAAACATGTTAAATTTCTTGTTTGGGAACAGATTTTGCATCTTCCTCCTTTTTGGTAGGGAAAATATAAATCTCATTCCTGAACTTGAGTGTCATTTATACCAACATTTAAATTTTTCTGATCCTTTGGTGGTATTTTGCCAGCATTTAGTCCTTGGGGTTTATAGTTATATCTTTGCATCTATTAGCAACTCCGAGTTTATTATGATCCTCATAAGTGGCATAAGTTATTGTCCCTGTTATTAACTCAATGCCTATTTAGGTAAATCTTTATGATTATTCCAGAACTTGTGGTGAATCATTTGTCTTTGAATGGTGTCCTGGTTACCTGTTCCATATTTTTGTAAGATCTATGTTGGCCAAGTGTTCTACTATAATATGGAAGTAAACTTCATGCATTTTTCAGATATGTTGCATTGAATATGCTAATGAAGGCTCTTTCAGTGGATGCTCAAGCAGTGCAGAGGCATCGGGCAACAATTTTGGAATGTGTGAAGGTATTGTGTATGTGTTATTTCCTTGCTTGATAACGCAAAAATCCGCTTACCTTTCTGTCTAGGTTCCAATGCAATTAATGTTCGTCCACCAAATGGAAGCAAATTTTATTCTATGTTTCTGGGTGCATTTTCCAACTCTCTTACAAACACCTGTGTGTGAATGCAAGGCAGAACGCATTGTTTGCACGGGATCTTATGCCACGCGTTTTGTTTTGCTCTACTCTGCTGTTATTGATGAGGATCGTATCTTATATCACACATCCTGAGTAGCTTGTAACTTTGCAGGATTCAGATGCTTCGATTCGTAAAAGGGCCCTTCAACTTCTTTATCTTCTTGTCAATGAGACTAATGCAAAGCCTTTAACCAAAGAGCTAATTGACTATCTTGAAGTAAGCGATCAAGAATTTAAGGGAGATCTTACTGCTAAAATATGCTCCATCATTGAAAAGTGAGTTATGTAATCCATGTTGTATAACTAGTGTTTTCTCTATGGCCTAAGTAACATCCTATAGGGTTTTGTAGTTTCATCAGAATTGCTTCCATGTCAAAAGAATAAGAGAAAAGCTAAGGGGAAGTTTTTCTAGAATCTACTTCCTAGAAATAGAAGTTAGACTCAGGATTGGATGATGTCTCAAAGACATTGTAGGAGATTCTGACAAGAATTTAAGTAGCTGCAATGAGGATAAATCTAATTATTTGTACTAGGGATGCAACTTAAGTAGTTTGTTACTGAGTCCATTAGTGTCACCACCTTTATATGCCTGACATTGAAGTATAGAAACATAATCATCTTTCTCTTAATGCAAGTCATTTCCTCTGAGGATGCTTCTTAATTTCAGTCTTGTTATCACTCTAGAAGATGTTGTCTTCCTGCTTTGTATATGCTTGCTTATGTCCAGCAGTTTGTTCAGTACAGTGGGATTAATGGAAAATGTTTTATCACAAGAGTTGATAGGAATTCCAGCAATGTTTATTCAACTAACGAATGCTCTTTGGTGCTGAAGGTTTTCTCAAGAGAAAATTTGGTACATTGATCAAATGCTCAAGGTTCTCTCTGAGGTATAAATCTAAACAATTATTTTAACTTGTTTAATTATAGCTTGTATGGGGCATCTTATATTTTTAATACAGTACGTATTCGGTAGTAAAACTCAACAAAGCTTTTTATTTAATAATTTGGGCTTAGAGATATGAACCTAAGTTTGCACTCTCTTTCAAGGTCAATATTTGTTATTAAGTTGTCGGTGACCCATCTGCTAACACAATGTTCCCCTTTTTATTTCCAACTTTTTTTTCTGAGTTGTCTCCCAATCTATTTTATTGCACTCAATTAACTTAATCTGGTCTTGTTTTTAAGTGATTTACCTGACATCTGTAGATCTTCTGGTGGCTTGTTTATAACAAATCGCTTATATATTTTGTTACAAGACAGAACTGATCCTTATGTATGTTTGCAAGGCTGGAAATTTTGTAAAAGATGAAGTGTGGCATGCCCTTATTGTTGTGATAAGCAATGCTTCTGATCTCCATGGATATACAGTAAGGGCGTTATACAGAGCATTCCGGACATCTGCTGAACAGGTATTTAATTTTCCTTTTCTTATATAAACTCTCAGTAAGAAAATCCATTGGCCTGACTGTTTAGTGTGTGTGTGTGCCATTTAAAATGCTTTCTTTTGAAAAAATCGTTTTATTTTTTTTATTAGGAAACCCTTGTTCAAGTGGCAGTTTGGTGCATTGGAGAGTATGGTGATATGCTAGCAAATAATTTTGGAATGCTTGATTTGGAGGATCCACTAACTGTAGGTGTACTCTATTCCTTTTTTCTCTTTCTCATAGGAACTTTCTGTCATCAATTATTGTTTTCATTGTAGCCTTCTAAATGGTAATGATCACCAGATTGTTGGAAATTTGATAGGAATTTGGGATACATGCTAGTCTTCTACTTTTCTACGGATAACACTTAAGCACAGCTGAATTTCTCCAGATAGATTCTTTTGATCTGAATGCGACTCAACACTAAAATACAGGAAGCAGGATCAAGCAAATATTTGCAAGAAAATTTGCATCCATTTCTTAAGTGTCTTTCAAATAAGTTATTCTGTACCTTTATTTTTCTTCTTGTTTTCCCTATTTTATGGGAGGAAGGTGTAAGCAGCTGCTTGCTTCTGAAAAAGCTGGCAAAGGCAGGGGTCCACTTTT
>JAYMSZ010003592.1:0-10383 GCA_036897665.1 Pelargonium citronellum | reverse complement strand
ATATAATGGTGCAAGTGAAACCCTACTAATAAGGTTGACATTTTAGTATGGGAAGCCCAAGCCAAGCCATTATATGTAGTCCAATCCAAATTTAACACTAATTAACTAATACTTAAGTCTCTACAAAAAAATGAAAAGTGAACAGTTATTTTGAGACGGGAGAGTATATAATATTTCCTTACTAAAAACATCCCTCATATAAGAAAGGTTTTAGAAGTCTCTTATGTAATTACAACAAGCAAAGCAACTACATAACCACGAGGAAGAATTAAGAAATTGATTGAAAAGCGTTTGCCTCCTTCCTACCTCTATCCCTCTCCTGTTTCTCCTTCACTTTGATTTCTTTTCCTAATCCTATTCCTGATTTGGATGTTCTTTTTTTCCTTCGGTCTTTCCTTATTCTGCTAATTCTAGATTAAATAAACAGTAGCTTTCTTGGCTTACATCATGAAATTGTTGGCAGCATGTAGACAGATCTACATTCTATGCTTAGCTTAGATGTAAGGTCATATTGGGCTACAAAAGGCAAATAAACATAACTGAAATAGATGGTAAAATAAAAATAAAAACATTGAAAATAGTTAGAAACTGCAAGCACCATGACAGACAATCAAGAGAGAAGCATAGTTGCTCAAGTGTACACCAGATACCTGGGACCCTGATGGTGTGTATGAATCCAGCAAACTGCGAAGAATTTCAAGAAACTGACAATGCATGTCATCCCCAAAATCTGTTATCATTCCTTTAACCTGTAAAACAATTTCATATAGTCCATGCAATTAAGTGCTGAACATAATATACAAAAATAACAGAAGCGTGCCATATATGAAAGTAGCTTTCGTGACAAACTATACTTCACATTCAGACTAACTATTTTAATACTGTTACTTGCCAAAAATTAAGATATGAGTCATGAGATACAGTCTCAATGATCACAACAGATTGGCTCTTGGAACTTTAAATGCTTCACTAAAGCAGCCGCCACGTCTAGAAGTCAGAGCTCCACAAAGATTAAAAACAGTTTTAAACCTTAGTCCATCATTATGCCATTTGAGTTGTATGTCTTCGAATCTACATTATCACAAGGTTGTGAATTTCGTTGGGATTTCAAGAACTACCTTAAATGACGGAAAAAAAAAACACACACAAACTTCCCATGCGAATTTCCAAAAGAAAAGATAACTTGGCCAACCTGGTCAAAGCTTAAAAAGTTTATCCAAATCTTTTCAGGATGTGACCTGATGCGGAGCAAATAGCAAACTGCTATGATGCACCAGAACTTCAATATGGGATCAGTATTGGTGCTGGGTGCATATCTAGTACCAGTACTCACCCGGTACACTCCAGTACTCACCAGATACACACCCAATTTATTTGAATCAGCTTGCTGCTTTGAGCTGATACTTTTTGTAAATAGATAGCATCTAATGTTCTTTTTTTGGTATAGACAGTGAAGTATATATTTAATTCGTTACCTCAATAAGAAAAATAAAATGTATTATGAACCCAAAAAAATAGGCATTTTTCTTCAGATTTGTTCAATTTTGATAATATATGAGAAGTCCTTGAAAAATTATTGATTAAATCAGTAATTATATAAGGAGAAAAACTAATCTCAACCATCTTATTAAGGGCCGAGAGTGAGCTAAACCAATAAGAAATTGACACCTCAGAACTTATGAGTTATGACCCATCTCGCCCCGCCAGATTCATGGAGTTTCAAGAGTGGCTGACTCCTTGAACTCTTATACAATTTATATTTTATTTTAATCATATTTAATATTATTTAATTTGTCATGTTCTGTCATTCGACTCATTCTCATACTTACTATCTTTTGGAATTTTTGTAATGTTGTACCAATTATGTAGGTGTATTGGATGCTTCATGGGAAAACTGTCACAGTTACAAACTCAAATATCATAGAAATATACCTTGCACTAGAAAATATTATCAATCACCTAGAGAATTTTTATCACATCACTTCATCTGCAAGTGTGACCTTTAGAAGTATATTTGACTACTATAACCAAAGAAATTTGGGATGTTATAACTATAAATCATAATTTTATTCTTTTTATTAAGGGATCCGGCAAGGTTCTTGCCTTGGTAAGTAATATTGGCTATTACAGCTGGATTGTATGAGATTCAGTTAGCACGCATGTAAATGCGGATGCACATTTATATGCAACTAAACATAAATGCTTAAATCACAACATCCTACATACCAGAAGTCCCAAGAGGGTAATCCCTTCCGGCCAAACAACATATGATCTCAGAAGATTTGGATCTTGATTCAAGAATAAAATGAGTATATCTGTCCTGCATTCATTGAATGACTTACCATTAGGATGAAACTATGAGTCGAAAAATGACAAGAATGCAACCTAGAATGAGTTAAATACAGATACCAAGGTAGACATGGTTACCCAGTTAATACAAGCTTCTTGTCCTGACTTTGCAAAGCCTCAGTGATAATGTCAAAAATGCCTTCATTCATGAGATCCCTACAATAACAAGAAATTTAGAATGATCATATCGCATTAAAAACAAATAAATAAACTGACTTTCAACAGGTACTATTCAAGAAGCAACAAAGCACACAGATAATAGTTAACTTTTACAGAAGTACGTAACTATGTGGTTAACTTGCGTTAGTACCTGAATAGCCGCAGCTGCTGGACCATCTGCAAGCTCTTGCTTAGACTACAAAACTCATGTAAGAAATTCACCTAATCACCGAGGAAAAAGGTATGGATCAATCTATCTGAGAATAGGAGGCATTAACAATAAAAAATTGCACCCCAGACAACACTGCATAAACAAATCTCTGCAATAACAGAGATGCCAGGCGTCATTTTACATCTACTTTATTTTCTGATGTAAGAATTCTCTCCAAAATTTCCATACAAAGACAATCATATTACTTTGGAATACTTTTCTAAATTCTAATACTAACTCGACATTTTAAATATTTAGATTGATCCTCTCATGAAGATTTACATTGATAAAACTGATGTCAAAAAGCCCAAGGCAATCACTTATCATAGAAAAGTCATTCTAGAAAAGAGCCATGACTACAAAACAAATGGCAACATTTAAGAAGTTGGCACAAGAGAAGATCTACTAATGGATTATCAGGTGTTAAAACTTAAAATCATACAGAGATTAGATAGCTATGATGGCTTGATATATGAGTAACATCATCAATCAGAACCAAGGAAAATTAAACAAATTAGCCACCAACCAGGCTATTCTTACATAAATCAAGATCAACATATGACTAATTCAAGTCGGATTTTAGTAAAAATTCAACACATTATACAATTAGAAAGGACTTGCTGAGTAACAAATTTACAGATGTAAAAGCAAATAATGCAGATTATAATACAAACAAGTTGATTCTACTTTAGCATTTGAATTTATTTCCCTCATGTATTAATACTTTTGTTATATTTCACATATATTTGATTTCATTCTACTAAATTTTGTCTTCATACAATAACTCAAACTCAAATACTCAATCATAAGGCAATTCCACCTCAGTTTTTACATCCTTAGCGGCCAACTAACACCAGTCTACCCAAAATTCCTAATATATTAAGATATTACAGTTAGCATGATATCATTATCATAGGCAGGACAAAATATGCATCTTAACCAATACCAGATTTTTCTTTGATTCTTCAGAGGTGGCTGGTGATCTCAACTTAGCAAACAACTCTTGAATGAAAGTGCTATCATCCTTCAACAAAGAAACAACCTATAGAGGAAAAGCATGATTAGAATTATATAGCCTAGAACTCAATAAGCTTGAACAACTGAGTTCCGAAATTCTTACAATGGCATTGTTTGCATGAATTATGGAATTGAGATTTGCATTTGTGGCCTCATCCAATACCCTAGGCAAAACAACATCCTAGAAAACAGATATAGAAGTTAAGATTTTCACCAATGTACAGTAAAGGCAAACATCATAAAGTAAAGCATTATACTTCCATACCTTCAAATAACCAACTTTGTATGTCTGGTGAATCTTTGATAGAACTAGTGGATCTTTGATTGGAATGGCCTACAAAAGGCAAACATATATGAAATAAACATCCAGCCTTCCCCATCTATAACTTTCTTCCTAGAAAGAAAAATGAAAACCATTCTACAATATGTTACCTCCTTATAGACAGCATGCTCTTTGAGGAAAGTCCGATGTTGGATGCGGGAACCATCAGGATCATCTACATAGAAAATTCAAGAAGTCGTCATTGTCATGTGTCAGTAAAAGATAAAACTCACTTCAAATGGGGATTACATAACACAAAATATATATATATATATAAGCTACAGTGATTGCTTAACCATATAAACCAAACCCCGGACAATTGAAAATGGAGGTTTCTAAAGGGGAGAGAGTGTTACTTACACTCCAGGGATCCGATGATATCCATGATCAATTCTTGGCCAAATATTCTCTCAAAGATCTGAGTGCTATTAAGTAAGACTGCAGGTAATCAAATAAATAAATCAGATAGTACCCACGAAATATTTTCCAAGTTCTCTCAAATATCTAGGAAAAGAAATAGTACAAAGGATTGCTTACTGATCCCTCTCACTATTTTATATATCATATGAAGACCATCAATATTTTCCAAGTCCTCACAAATTCTGAATAGGTCCATCAACTTCCGGAAAAAACCTTGCTGCATTAAGATATTGAAGACATCCTGAGATGGTGTTTTCACTTTCTAATTCTAAATTAAACATTCGGGAAGTATGGAATGTGGATTTTATAGATTGTCAACCATTTACGGCAAGTCGACAAAATAAGCAAGATCAAGAATTTACTCTACATATCTTAACTTTAGGAAAAAAAACAAATTTTATCAGGCTCCAGGAATCAGAACATGAAATATTATGACAACAATTTAAAAATAAGGGCACAGACTCAAGAAAAGCCAAAAGATATGACTACCAATTTAGAGAAACTAGACCATTCTTCTCCAATCAACCACAACAAAATCATGGTAGTACGTTTTTTCATCTACTGCAATTACCAATATTTTGATTTCTTCGGCATTGTTTCAGATCCACAATTGTGAACAATAACAAAAATCATTCTTTAAGTAAATGGCACTAAAAAGTTCTGAAAACAGCAAGAAATATTAATCAAATAAAATAAGTCCAAATGAATATCATCATGTAAGTAAATTACACCGATGCTTGGCGATAGTAAAGCGTTATACATGTAACAAAAATACAAAGTGCATAACTTACATCATTCAGTAAGAGCTCAATTAATCGCATTTGATCAGCAATACCACTCTCAACTACAGTCTGCAATATAATAATCAATTATGTTAGTTAATAATATGCATAAGATGCATATAGTTATACATGCATGCAAAGGAAATTGAAATCACGAGAAGAAAAAAAAACTACGACCTCCAAATAACACAATTACAAGCATTTGGAAAATAAGATGCAGAAAGCTAGAGCAGTTGATAACTCAGAGAATGAGAACCAATTTAATGATTTTATGCACAAGAAAACAAAATACACTGCTAGATTTGACAGTCGGTTAAATCATCAAATGGCATACACCACACACACTCCTTGGCCAAAGAAATGCAAAAACCAACAGCGGAATAAGTTAAGAAAGAACGGAATCAATTAATAGAACCTTAAGTATTAGAGGAAGTGTTGACAGCTCAACAGCGGGCAACTCTCTCAATTCGCTATTTACGCTGTGGAATGTATCATCTGCAGATATGGGGCAAGGGAAGATCAATAACTTGTGCATAACATAATAAATTTGATTGCAACAACAAATTATAAAACTACAAAAAAGAATGGCCAGCACAAGAATTAACAAGAAGCCCTTCAAATATCAATTTTATTAATATAACATGAAAATCAATTTCCAATATTAGTTGTTGCAAAACTACCTTCAATTCTCTCAAGAATCTTCTCACATCAAAAAGTTGAACCTTGTGCATAAGTTCCACATTTATAAAAACAAAGACCATAAATAATGTAATGGAGCAATCAGAGATTGATTTTGAAAATTAATGGTGCTCTTAATTTGTATAGCCCGACCTCCTATCCCAAATTATCTTCAACCCTCACTGAAACCACTTTGACATTGAGGTACCAAGCAAAGATAGAAGCTGAAGATGACGTCGACCAAGACAACAACAATCTCTCCAACCCACCACACATGCATATTTGAGAGTTCAAGACCCTCGTACATCAATACCACACCACAAGAGGATTTACTTTTTGAAGTTTAACAAGACTTCCACAAAACGTATCAACTTCCCAACATTGACCTCAATTTAAAAAGGACTTCAGGTTTTAGACATTCTACTGAACATAAATGTTGAACTTTTTAAACTCTCACTAAGAGTGAAGTTCATAGTAACCACTGAAGTGAAACTTCATTTCAGGTATGCAAATCCTATACATCGCTATTTGCACCGATGCATCTCATTAAATTAGCAAGAGTTTTAAGCCAAACAAAAACAAGAGTAGGATTCTCAATCTCAAGTAAACGGCCCAGAAGATTCACAAGGAGAAATTCAGAGCCCAAGATAATTCGCCACATAGCAATCAAACTGGAAAACCCACACTAAACTTGCAACAAAAACCTCAGATATTGGGCAGTCAATATTCATACATATTGCTACTTCAGTGTCCAAGGACAAAATGACAGAGATAAGAGACTAGATACTTTTCAAATGAAATTGCAAATGCTTACTGTTAAGAGAACTAAAATGCATATTTCTTTGCACAGTACAGATGTGGTCCCTGAAATAAAGGAATGTGTAACTATTATGTAGCGATCATACAAAAGGGCAACATCTTCCATAAAGGAAATGAAAATTAAATACAAAGACTCGAAATAAATTAAATGTAAAGTATTCCACAAAATACCATATGTAAGAGCATCCTGTACTCTCTTGAAAGCTGAGAGCTAATTCTGTAGAATATTCTGGATCTCTCCATGAAATAATTGTATCTGAAACAAGGATTTATGAATTCACTCTAATTAACAATTGACAATAGCATTCTATAATTTTAGCTACTGAGGATAACATATGTACTAGTGGACAAAACAGTATCTTTCACTAATGAAAACAAAAATAAGGGATTATGTAGAGAAGCCGAAATGCCAAATAGATTAGGGTTTCAGCATATGAGATGAAACAGTAGGAAATATGGTAGAATATAGGAAGGAATATAAAATCAAGGAAGAGATTTACGAGTAAGAGTGTATAGCAGCAAGAAAGGTGAGAAAGTTCAAATGATCACACAAGAAAACACCGAATAATACCAGCATACGCAATATCCCATAAAATAAAACATCAAATAACATAAAAAGTATATAATATATAAACACAAATCCTAAATGCAAAAATTAACCTTTTGAAACAATAGCCATTATACTAAACATGAAGAAATAATACTACGTACACCCCTCCATCACCTAGGAACTGGGGCCTTCCACTCGAAGTTATGCCCTTTGTTTGAATCTCTGCCACCACGATGCCAGATGAAGGCTAATTTTTTCAAGAATTACGAATGCAGCATGGATAAAGGCCCTTACCCGTGCAGCATGTAAGCATGTTACAAGACAAAAAATTAAGTTCAATTGCAAAAACACAGATGATACCTTCTTGCTTACGGTAAATGTCATCCGAGCTAATACGATGCAAAAGCAATGTTTCATTATCTTCTTCATCAATAACAAACAAAGCCAGCTCTTCTGATCTCTGCATTTTACATTTTCCTTTGATCAGATAATAAAAATAAAACATTTGCTTTTCAAAGATTAATATTCTCATCTTTCAATGTCATGAATTTACTCCAAACTCTTAGCACCAGTTCAGGAAAAGGATATAAACAGACCTCTACATAATCAACAGTGACATGCCCAGTTCCTTGATCATCCCACTTCCCATCATCATTCAGGCGGTAAACTTTCACGCGCTGATATACAATTAGATGGAGCAATTTTATCAATAACGCAATTGTCATTAACAGCATTGTTAACTCAAAAGAAGTGCACTTGAACTCCAACATAATAGTCAGAACAAAAAAATCTAATTGTTCATTAAGAGGCGCAACACACACAACAGTAAAAAACATAGAATGAATGCCAAATAACAATATTTTTGATGCAACACATAAGCTATAGGAAGTCTTCAAGACAGAGTAGAAAGCTCATAGCATGCTAACAGGGCCCACATTGAAAAACAAAACAGATAAGAACAATAAATGCATGCAGGAACCACAAAAGCAATTCAAAAGATTGAGAGAAATTGTCCAAGATTACTAGAAATCCTAAATACGAGTCGTTGCTGAATTAAGAAATAACACAATTAATAGGCATAACTAACAGAGTCACTGAAATAATGCTTAGTGTGCTTAAATTTCAAAATGGAGGTTGCTCCAGCTGCCATGCAAAGTAACTATGCAGATTTAATACTAATGATATGTTTAGAGTTCTCCAGATAACTCCCATAGATGAGTAATCAAAATAGCAAATACAAACAAACCTCCAGCTAATGTAAATATAACATTACTGAATTCAGTGTCGCAGGAGGATGCAAATATCAAAAGGAAAGCAATTACTTTATGAACCAAAACTCTACTATAATTAAATTTGCAGATTTCTAGAATGACTGTTAGAATCGTTAATGTAGGTGGAGATAAGCCTCATGTGTAGTTGTGTAAGTGCACAGGTAATGTATTAACGGAGAAACAGGGAACTAAACAAGAATTCAAGAAGTCGTTACAAATTAGATGAGTTAATTTTCAATGAGGCCATCTGGTATTTTAAAACGCATAGTGATAAATAAAGAGTGAACATCAGGAAATCATAATAAGTAACATTAAGAAAAGGAAGAAAATTAAATTGTATACTAAGTCTGTGATATCAAAATTGCATTAACATACAAAAACTACCATACGACAAATATAAAGTAAATATAACCCTATAGCAATAAAAGTCAACAATTACTACTAGTACGCAGACTGCTTCCATGTCAGGTTACCAGGATAGCTTAGTACGAACCATTGACTTGGGAACATACAAAACAACAAGTACAAAACTCCCAAATCCCCAACACAATAAGATATGGATAATGGCTGAGGTATGGCTAATTGGACATTATTGAATCAATCGAGAATAAACCAAAATGACAATTAAAAAAAGTTCCCAAATCCTTGTATCAAGATCTGGGATAAATCACACAAAATGAATAAACTACCGTTTGGCAGGTATTAACAACTCATCTTTAGCTCAAAAACACCTACATGGTCTTTACTTTTTTTATTTGTTAAATCAAAATCAAATTGACTAAAACATGAGCCCCTTTCAATTATTTTACAGCATACTGAATCATGCTACAAATTCCTCATGATAATTGAACATATTATGGTAGTCAGTACACTCCCATTTCTGGTGTTAATCTAACTCAAAATATGATAACATATATCCTTCATATAGGTCACTGTTGTAGCTTATATACACATTGTAGGGTTCCATTAATGAATATCATGCAAGAATCATTGAGAAGAATCAAGATGGATCAACAGAGAGAAATGGTGGTCACTTGAGTGAAGAAAAAAAAACATATCTCCATATGTAAAGTACATATCTAAAGTAGACAATGTAAACAGCTTCAGTTCCCGCTCAAGAATATCACTGTGGACATAGTTCATTAAGAATATCAAGTCTGTGCAGTAATATTTACTATATAACAACTAAAGACCATTAACTTGGACCAACAAATTCCACCAAGCACCTAACCTAATCGAATTTCACAACCTCTGTAGCACAGACTGAAGTCGTGCTTCAAAACCACGACCAATTACAAAGAAACTGACCCCAACTTCAATCTAGGGCAAGAAAGAAAGTGCCGCAAGACTTCAAAACAAGCTAACCTGCATAGAATTGCTGTTGGTCGCCGATTTCTCCGGCGCGCCCATCGCAGCTCGTCTCTTCGGGATTCAAATTCGATACTAATACTACAGAGGTTGAGAATCGAACAAATTGGTCTCGGAGGGGCGTTGAATTAGGGTTTGGAGGACTGTGAGAGAGAGAGACCCTGCGGAGTGAGATTGATGGGTTCGGGGATTCAATTAGGAAAAAACCCTAACCGCCATTGACGCATAAGTGTGAACTTTCTTCTTCGATTTTTTCTCTCTCGGTTTCTCTCACTTTCTCTCTCTTGCCTTTTTATTCTTTCCTGTGCGTCAAGAGAGAGAAAGTAAAAGAAATAAAATAATTATAAAAACGGAAATTATTACTCTACATGTTACAAAGACTCAAATTACATTTTTACCCCTCAAAGCTGTTGAAATTTACGGACCAGCCATTGTTG
>JAYMSZ010003591.1:0-10384 GCA_036897665.1 Pelargonium citronellum | reverse complement strand
TGTTACAAGAGGTGGTCTGACAGATCAGAACGAGGGTTTTCCCAGTGCCCCTTATTTGATTAATCGGATAGTACTCAAGATCCTGGAACACGTGAGCGTTGCGATGAGTGATTTGTGGGGATACTCCCGTGCTAGGGCCAGGTTACGGGAGGTCCAAAGTGGTTTCGGTATGACTCTTTTGATTCCGGTTTTTGAAGTGAGGTTAGGACCTCGACAAATTGGGGGGAAGGTTTACCCAGTGCACTCGATTTGATTTATTTGAAACTAAGCTCTTCTTTTGAGCAGTTTTTTGGGAGTGAGATGATGTCACTATTTACGTTTTTTTGGCTAGTTAGTTTTATGGCTTTAAGTTGTTTTGAATTCTTAGTTTGGTTTGGCCTAGATTTCTATTTTGTGTCTTCATTTAGTTCGTATTATTTAATAAAGTTAGCACAACACACCTTCAAAAAAAATTAATTTTGCATATTTCATAGTTACTTCAGTACATTAATATCGTAAGTTGATTTGTACATTTGATTTGGAGGTAATTAGTTATTTTTGTTGTTCTTTTAGGTGAATTTATGCCATTTATAATTAACAATATTTTTCACATTCATATAAAGTTTATTTTAAAAAACTTTTAATGTCAAAATTAAAGTTACAAGTCGAATGCTCCGACAGAAGTGGGATGCACTTTTAAATTATTTAATTAAAAGTTAGTCTCAAAATGTGTCATTTTAAAGTTGTAGGATGAGCATTCAAAAAAATAAAAAAGTTGTAGGATGATATCGAACACATTTCATGTCGATATTGAATTTAAACAAGACATTTGTGAAGGTGCACAAGAAAAAAAACTTTTGATTAACTTTCAATTTCAAGTCATTCCAATCCAACTCATCTCATATTCGTTATATTCACAAAATTGAATAAAAAAATAAGCTTATACAAATACGAAAATGGACACTGAAAATCAGAAAATGTGATGCAAAAAAAAAAAAAAAACTAGTTTGCTTACGGAAATTTGGAATGTAATTGCAGTAAATTAGTATAGCTTGAAACACAAGGAGCACAGAGCACTAAAGTGATTCTGAAAAAAATAGTATTGTAACATTTAAATGAGCACAGTGATTACAAATTTGAAATAATTCAATGGTTTTTGCCTTCAATTTGATCTAAGGAACTTGATGAGTTGATCATAGATAGCTTCCTTGGCATTGTCAGCGAAAACATAATCTCCATGAGCGTAATCTTCTGTGCACACATGAACAAGCTTATCTTGGTCATGAGATTTGAGGTTGCCCAGCAACAGCTCCACATCTTTGATATCAGATAAAGCATCTGCTCCTCCATTGGCAAGAAACATAGGAAGGTCATTTGGAATTGTTGTAATGTTGTATAATGGAGCTGTGGATTGTCCATAGTGTTTCATATTCTCTTTCTCGCTTCCATAATCGTACTTTGTTATCTTTCCATCCCTGATATCTGTTCAGATGCAAGCAAATGATATTCAAACATTAACACATATAGCATATATTTATTTTGTTTTACTGTATGTTTATAATAGTTTCTCCAAGCAGTACTCTAATAGAAACACCTTACTCTGAGACAGATGGATCATAAGTTTTGTTGAGGTTGGCTGAGGCCCGTGGTCAAAGAAAAGAGCAACCGTGGAAGCATTTAGGCAGCAGTTCTCACCTATGGTTTTAAGCCGTAGTGTACGTACCACATATATAACAGTTAGTAGCTGGAATATGAACAAGGTTAAATCCAGGTATTCATCAGCATTAACATCTTAATTACCCGTGAGAGCGGTTAATAAGTTGCTGCAGTCAATTCCAGGACGCGAGCAAGCTTTCTTAAGAAAGTTGGTTGTAGGCTCCCTGTTAAATTGGCAAGAAGAAGAACATACATCAGTGATTTCAATCACCAAGTTTTAGATTTACACCAATAGATTCATTCCATGTCATAGTACCCATTTGTGTTGTGCTTATATTTCACATGAAAATGCAAGAAAAGGCAAAAGTTGCATCTAATTAACTTACTATTTTATGGTTGTCTGTACTTGAATGTGTAATTGTTAATTTACCATAAAAGCATTGCAGTTTTGTGTGTAATGCAGAACTCTTACCCTAATGGATCATAGATGTGCATGCCCAACCAGTATGAGGCCTGCAAAAAAGGTTTTGAAATTCTAAAGAGTTCCATAATGTTGAAAAGTAAGTCAATGTATAGAGTCATATATCTATCTACCTCAGCCAAGAACATGTTAGCAGCTACTTTAGCAAGCATGGAGTTAATGTTGCTAAGATAACCGGTTGGGGCAAGTAAAGCAGTTGATCTGATCAAATCCATTTGCTGCTGATTTGAATGGGCACCCAAGGCAACCAGAGTTCCCTGTCAATTACAACTTATCGGTGTAATCTTTATTACTATGTTAACAAAATCATATGGAACAGAATCTACCATGGAATGCCCAACATAGTGAACTTTCTGTGCTGTTTGATCATGCACATATTGCAATGTAGTAGAGAATTCATGCTCTACCAATGCATCCCATGACCAATCCCAAAAATCCTAAACATGCACAAAAAGTCTAGAACCATTAGTATTTGATAACTAAGAGAACAGGAAACATAATGAACAGTTTATTGTGAAAGGAAAATCAACTTTGTCATCAGGCTCGAGGGATGTATGCCTGAGGCTGTATTTGGTCCCACGCATGTTGATGATCCATACATCAAACCCACTATCAGCCAATATGAACCCCAGAGCTTTGCTTGGACCTGATAGCAACCATACTCCTCCATCCTGCAGCATTACACCACAAACAATGTCACCTGTTTATCAATCCAATTTTGTTGTCAACTTAGTTATAATGGATCAAAATTACCAACCACTAGGACTCCGTGTTGTAATAGAACTACTGGTTTGGATTCTGAATCTAGAGCTGGTTTTGGTGGCTCTGATGCAGGTTGTTTAAGTTTTGGATCAATCACCTCTGACTTGGACTGCCCATTTGGTATCCTCTGTACACTGAGAATAAAGCCATCCTCTGTTGTTACCTGAAACCCATCAACATTCTATAACAAGGTACGGATAGAAATCTTGAAAACTTGAGTTTGTCAAACTGAATCAACAGCAATATAGATATTGCAATTAAATTGAGGCAATTACCGTATGTTCCTCACAAGGATAATTATGCTTCTCGACCAATAACTTACAAGCACCACTGTTAGATACGCCATCCTCTCCTATGGATGAAAAGAACATTTTCTTGGCTCCAAGAACTGGCCCGCACCAAGTGGAAAGTAACAAAATCCCAATCAATATCAAACTTCTGCCCATCATCATCAGATTCATCACCATTTGTTGCTGTGTGGCGTGTAGAAGCCATGTCTCTTCTCGTCACTCAAACTCCAACAACCCATGTTCGCATGAAGTGAACATGTCAAGAATAAATACACCTTATATTATGCAGAGCTCGAATTGCCAACCAAAATGATAGTCGCTTACCGTTGCCGCCGGTTGATATCTGTTTGGCAGCCAATAGGGGAAGATGAAGATCTCAATAGGACCACATTCTTGGTGGGCTCGCAGTTGTTGATAACAAGGCAAGCATGATCAACTCGTTGAGGCAATTTATCAAACACCTGGTGGGCACAACACAAACATTCGTAAGAATGAATGCAGACAGTTGTCAACATGTCTTCTTCTGCTAACAGTTGGATACTACTTTTGTATGTGTTTCTTAATTGTGTTCTTCAATATCAAAAACTATGGGTCTTCTGTTTTGTTTTGGGCGATAAGAACTACAGTAATTGAAAGAAGAGGACAAATATGGTCAGATTCTCATTCCATTGACTCACCTCATCACGATTCACGAGACACTTTTTGTACTCACGAGAAGCTAAACAAAATTATGTAAATAGTTAAAAAAAATGTAAATATATGTTTTTATTTAGATTGGGCCTGGAAAGATAACACATACCATCTCATTTGGGTTGGGCCTAGAATTTGTGTAGAATAAGATGCATGCATCAGAAATTAAAATTGTGTTTCTTCTCTGTTTCAAAAAAAAAAAAAAAAAAATTGTTTTCTTCTCCAGCTACTGCTTGCTTCACTGTATTAAACTCTCTCCTTCTAATTGCAGCATTCAGATTTTGCTTACTTTTTCATTTTTTTACCAGCATCAGTGTATTTTAATAGCTTGGTTGAATGTGGATTCTGGTTATTCTCGATTTGAAAATATATAAAAATATCAGAACTTGAATTAATCATGTAATTTGTGATTGGGGCTTTGAAGTGGGTTTGAGTAAGAGATTATTGTGTATTCACTTTTTTTTTCAGGCCATTAATGTCATTTCCTCGCCTTCGCAGTCTTGAAAGAGAATGCTGTGTAAATTTTGGCATTTTTTTTGTCTTATGGGATTAAAATTTCATCTTGTTTATTATAGTTACTTATATGGTGAATGGTGATATTGAATTTCTAATGGGTTGGCTGTTGATTGCTTGTTTGTTGCCTTGTTTTTTTTCTAGCAATTTGTGTTGTGCTGGAGCCAGTGGTACATCTATGTATGAAAACTTTTAAAAGCTTAATCATTTTTGTTGGCAGTGTAGGGTTGAAGAAAAAGTCATGAGTGCATTTCATGATTAGTTGTGATTGAGACTGAAGAAATGTACGAGGCCCGTAAACAAAAGGAGGCAGACCACCGAGCTCTACGCCAACCATTGGTTATAAACCACCAACCTGCCCCTGCAAGTGGTTCTGCTTAACTTTCTGTAATTTTTCAGAGGTCAGCTCTTCACTTCTTGAATGCAGTGTTTTTGGGAGAAGGTGTTTCCAGTTGCATATTACAAAAGTATGGTTATCTCTGAAAGGCATCAAGGCTTCATCAAACTAAAACTGTATGATTAATTTAGTAAAATCAAATCACACATGTTATTTTTTATTTTCTTAAGATATCCCATTGATTATCTAATTATATGCTCTGACTCTTAGTCCAAAATCTATGACTATCATTTTGTCAGCTCTGGAGGTAATCCCTTCAAGCGTCATTTTTATTGGATATTTAATTGATTAATTTGTTATGAAGATGCCTGTTCTGCAGATATACAAACCTAGGCGCTTTGGCTTGTAGTTTGAATTCATGATTTTACAGTTGTGTGTTAGGTTGAATATTAAGTTTTTTAGGAATGTTTTTTAGGAATGTGTATAGAAGAATTCTTAGATGTGTGTGCAATAAGTAATGAGCATTGTAACATCTGTATATATACGGACTTATAAAAAAGAACATGACTAGATCTAAGACCAAAATGATACAACAAGCCCCTGGGAGGGATGCACCGATTCTAAGGTCCCTCGCCAAATTCTTCCTTGTTTATCTCTACGAGTGCTCCATCGTTCAAACTCTTAAGCTCCTTTAGTCCGTTGTAAGACGTAATATTCTGCTGCACTTTGTATTGGTGTTTCATTGCAAATGCAAGAAAAATCAGGAAATTCAGTAATCCTAGGACTGCAAGCAGCCAGTAAAAGTTATCCAGATTTCCCTTGTTTAAGTTGCTCCGAAGCCAGTTCTTTTTGGTCAACTTGGCCACGATAGACACCAAAAAACTGCTAACAAAGAACCCCATTGAGACAGCACTTAGGAAAAACCCTGTGCTCATTGACTTCATCCTCTCCGGTGCCTCTCGTATGAAAAACTCAAGTTCTCCCACATATACAAAAGCTTCCCCAGCACCCACTAGGAATAACTGAGGAACTAGCCAGAAAGCACTTATTTGAGTGTCCTGATGAACAACAATTTCTCTCCTCTGTTTCTCTATAACGGCCGCAACCACCATTGCACCTAATGAGAAAATGAGTCCGATCCCAATCCTCTGAAGGCTTGTGAGTCCTTGGACACTGTGGGTGAATTTCCGAGCCCAGGGGACAAAGACTTTTTCGTTTAGGGAAGTAAAGAGAAGAATGGTGATGATGAGAAAGGCTGACAGAGAACCTGCCGGAACAACGAAAGAGCCGACACGTCGATTCATGAAGGTGGCTTGCTCAACGGTGAAGGTAGTCATTTGGGAGTACACTGTCCAAAAGAGGATGCATGTGGACCAGATGGGAATGAGCTTGAGTACCATTTTCACTTCTTCAACTTCAGTCACAGAGGAAACTATCCAGGGGTTGTTGCTCTTGCCTCCACCTCCATGATCATTAGCTGCATCATCCTCTAAAATTGCTGCCTTGTCCAACCACCTATTAAATCACAGGTTGTTAATCTCAGAAAAAAAAAATGTGGGCTATGTTGCAAGAAGTTGTATCTCAACACTTACTTCAATGTGTTGGTGTGAAAAACCTTGGCAGTGTGATATCCGTTGAGTTGGGTAGGTTCAGGAGATGGCCAATTCCTCTTCTTCCAAGCCAAAACAAGAACCCTCCATAAGACAGTGAAAGGACTTCCTTGAGGCTTCATGAATCGGTATTTCGTTGTACCACACAGCAATATAACAAGGGCGATAACCACTGTCCCCGCTGAGATCCCATATCCCCATCCTCTTCCTACGTTATCCTGTATGTAGACCAGCACTATTACAGCAAATAAGGATCCAATGCTAATGCAGAAGTAGAACCTATTGAAGAAGAAGATCATGGCTTTTTCTTCTTTGGGGTCTTTATTGTCAAATTGATCTGACCCAAAGCCTGAAACATTAGATTTTATTCCACCACCACCCAGTGCTATGGTGTAGAGTGCAGCATAGAGCAGAGCCAGTTGGCTGCCTGTGGCCTCAATGCACTGATGGTGCTGTCTTCTGTAATCACTGCATGGAGGAGGCCTCATGCTAGGAATAGTAGTAGCTACTGTTAACAAAATCACCCCCTGGTTCAAGAAATTAGCTATTAATAATCTGCATCAACATTTAGAATTCTTTCTTACATGAAACTGTGAATCATAAGTTTTTGTTTCACTGAGAAACTTGTTTATGTTTGCATACTTTAGCAGCTAGCTTTTGACAATTCAGGTTTTCGTTTCTGTTATTTAATTGATGTTCCAAATCTGTAGCTAAATCTTGGAATCTATACTCTATTCAGGTTAGTTACCTTGTTTCAATTTTGTAGTAGAAGTTTACTTAAACGAACTGTTTGGTTCATATATAGGTCAATGCAATCTGTACTCAAACACAATAGTTTGTTTTCCCAGTTTGGTTGGAAGGCTTACCAGAGCAGTTATGGCTGCAAAGATTGTGACTGTCAAGTAGCGGCCAAGTTTAGCATCAGCCAGGAAACCGCCTAGAAGGCCTAAAAGGTTGAGAGTACCCATGAAGTTGGTGACAATAGTTGCAGACTTGGATGATGGAATATGCAAGTTTCCAACCAAGTATGTCACCAAGTTCATGGATATGCCCATTGAACATATCCTCTCAGAGAGTTCAATTCCTACAACAGTACCAAGTAGCCATCTGGTATTAGCAAGTGTTTGCATCTTGCAGTAAAAAACTTTAATAGTAGTATTGAAAAAGCACCTAATATTAGCCCTGCAGCTAGCCATCCTCCAGTCTTGGAGTTGTCCACTGGATTCCCTCGAAAATCCACAACTTCGGTTTCATCATACGCGCAATTGGAATCATCTTTGGTCTGGATTAGAACCTGTTCAGATGACAGTGAAATTAGAGAAAGAGAAGCATTATAAAAAAAAACAAAGTATATAGTAATCAAGGTTTGTATTGAAGCCTTGTTTACCATGGCTGTAAAGGGAGGAAGAAGGTAGTAATATGTCGTTGTGTGTGCTTCTTCAGGTCCTCAGGTTTTATAATGTGAGGAATGGATGGGAAGAGGTATCATTGGGAAAAGGTGGTGAAGAAAACTTTAAGTGACAAATCTTTGAGTTCACATTTCCTTTTCAACAACATCAAATATTAGGGAGAGTAGCCAAAAAGTGTTGGGACACTTGGCTATTATGTGGGGCTCACAAGAAGAGTGTCATCTGTGGAATACTTGGATTAATGATTGGAGTATTTCCATAATTGCCTTTGATTTGCATGACTTGAATAGGATGAATTGGAATTAAGTGATGATGTTAGTTGAATATCTATCTCAGTAGAAAAATGTGTGTAATCAATTGTTGGTTGGTGATGCACTGATACCACATGCAGATAAATAGATTACATTCCTTTGGTGTTTTATTAGTGCAGATGGAATATTAATTTGCTAATATCATGTTCATGGTGAACTAGAAGCTATACAATCCTTTTTGGTACTAAGTGAACTATTTGGTTTATTTTTAGGTTGTCCAAGGAAGAAGTGGCTATCCTTATCAGGTTGATGCTTTACAGGCAGTGAGGAAAAGTTCAAGATGTATTGTTCTTTACTTTCTGGATCTTTCAACTAACAACGACTGTTCTATGATCTCTCTGAGTATTTATTTGACTTTCCCCAGATATGGTAAGGAATATCTCAGGTATCAAACTCCCAATCAGTTTTTGTCATGTGTTACCTGTGTGGATACCACTGCTTCGTTCGTTTTCAGACATAGATTCAATTTAATAGGAACACGACTTTATTATAGTCTATAAATACATGATCAATCAATGAATAGAGAGAAATTTCACAAAATATGTTAGAACGAAGCAGAAGAAATTTACTTAGAAGAGATCGATCGATGAGGATAGAGATGATTTCAAATCAGTTTAGATTTAAAAGATAGTAGTAGTTTTGATGAATGATTGGGATTTGGCATTGGCAGTATGTATGAGTGAGTGAGTGGGCCTAAAACTTTTTTGTACAGTGTTGTCATTCATGCATGAAATCCAAGATAGGCCCTCTTCTAGATTTTGGTGATCCCTACCACTATTTCTTCAGTTTCTTCTGCAGATTTTTAGAGTATTATTTGGGAGATATTTTGGTTAAATTAACATTGAATTGCATTATTTGGAGGCCCAACTGGAAGTGGAAGTGAAAGTGGCTGATTTTGATTACTAAGTAGGTTAGATATCAGAAAAAAGAGATAAAGGAGGAGGTGGTCATTAAGGAGTTTCAATTTGAAGGGACAAACCTACCTACACCTTTTGTAGTCTAAAACGCAATTATAGTCAACTTATTTGAATAATTATATTATAAATTGATTCAGTTGTTGAAGAATTATATAGATATTGATTTTGTCATCATAATAATCAATCATCTCCATATAAATGTTACATCTCTCTTTATTTTACTTTTGTGAGTATAACTTACTAGAATACAAAATAATATTGGGTTTTATTTGAGACTTAGAAATTTAGAATTGTTTTAATTCAAATATAATTACAGTATAATACTTCAAAAATAGAATTTTGAATGACAAAATATAAATTGTCATTTAAAAATCTCCTACTGTATGCATGTTTTTAATCTTATTGGATTTGAGATAAATTCATATACACATAACTTGATCATCCAAAGATTACAATTACTTCAACAAATCTAGAGTTTCAAATGAAACTCAAGAAACCATACAAACCAACAAACAATGATTGAGGATGAGATTCATATTGCTTTATTGCAAACCGTACAATTTTTCTTTTGGATTTTCATCTTATGTTTCTTTTGAGATTGTAGAGTCTGATAATTGAATGAAAAGATCAGTCAAAGAATTTTACTAAGGGTGGAATTGCAAAAATTTAAAAATAGTGGTGCTGGATGGTTGATTAAATCAACCACACTTGAGTTCAAGAGTATTGAAAACGCAAATTTCAGACTAAACAAATGTTTAGATGACATGGACGACCGCATCAGAATTGGAGTTTCATATTTTTAAATGTATAATTAAATTTTTTAATATTGCATAGCCTTCTTATAGTATAAATATGATGTAATAGATGATCCCTAGAGTGACAACTTGAAATCCAGTGACAACAATAGGCGATTCTCTATTCGTATGGATTAATTTTAGAGATAGAGTAGATCCGAGCAAAAAGGTTTTGTTCTTTGATCCAAGAACAATAGATTAGATTGGTGGATGAGAATATCAAAATCAACCAGTTTTGGGAGTTTTTAATCAAGAGTGGTGCATGATTTTTGGTGTTGTAAGTTGATTTTTATGGAGGGGGGCATATGAAACCTATCTATTTCATTTCCTTGATCTATCTTAATATGCAGAAAGATTAAGTGGAGTTGGTTTGCAATCTTAGAAGGTATGTTAATTATTGGAATTTCTTGATGTGATCTTCGAAAATTTGGGCTCAATTCACTATTAGTATGAAAAAAACAAACTTGGTGTCATTTATTTGATCATCATTCCTAAGGGCTTGTTTGTTTTCTCTACTTGCTCCTTAAAGGAGATGCCACATAGGACAAACTTAAAGGAGGTTGGTGCCACATAGGTTGTTTGGTAAAAAACGAATTTTGGCTCCTTTAAGGAGCGGAACAGTGAAAAGCTCCTTA